>JAADVF010000568.1:0-19174 GCA_023334555.1 Elongisporangium undulatum | reverse complement strand
TGTACCGTGATGGACGGAAGTATAACGAATGGGACACTCGCCTCTGACTGATTTATCAGGTCAGATCGGGGATGCTTTCTAAGCCGATTGAGCTCAGTCTGTGCTGACCAGACGAAGGCTCCAGGCCGCCACGAGAGGCGTCCAGCCTCCAGCCACAACATGGGCTGTCTGGCCAACAATCAAAGTCAATTGGAGCGACTTGAAATCATTCAATTAAGCGTCACAAACGGCATAAAGGTCCTTGGCTTCAATCCTCCTCTTTGGCCAGTCCGATGGTTTCAAGCTCCGTGATCTGTCGGTAGTCGTACGAGTACGAGTACCCATTCTGCACCTTCACCACCAGGTATTCATGCTCCGCATCGGCCAATTTCGCCTTGACCAGCGTGCCATCACTCAGGAGCCGGCCGATCCACGGGTCTTGGTCCGTCGTATAGGCAATCGGACGGCCATCTTGAAGCACGCCGTGGACCTCAATGTGGCCGTCTGGGTGCAGAATGAGCTCCGACACTGCGCTGCCGCGGTTATCTTCGGTGCTCATGTCGCTGTAGCTCGTATCGCACATGACCACTTCCTTGAACAAGCCATCGCCGGTCGTTTGCTTGACCACCGTGGGGCAGTTGCCGTGCGGCGTGTGGCCCACAATGACCCGCTGGATTCCGTTCTCCGTCAGCATGGGCAGCAGCGACCCCGGCAACTGCGTGGGCATGCCCGACGGCTCCAGGTGGCGGCCCATGACCACGCTGATCGGGTCCGGAAGCACGTACTTGAGCAGCACATTCCCTCCACGAGAGCTGTGATCCGCATCCCAGGTCGGTTGGTCGATCCAGGCTCTCACTTGGCTCTGGTACCAGCCATTGAGCTTCTCAATCCACTCGCTGACGGATGTCTCTCGGACGTCCGAGCCAGGAACGCGCCCAAGCGCAGATTCGCTGGCGTCGGCCTGGCCGCTGATGATCCCGCCATGCACAAACAGCGATCCGTGGGCTGCGAACGCCAGGCTTCCGTGCAGGAGATACTCTCGCAGGATGCCTCCTTCCTGCACGCTCTGCTCAAAGGACTGCAGCACGGCCTGGTCGTCCACTGTGGCCAGCTCTCGCTGTTGCCTGCGTGCGAGTTCCCCACGCCGGCGCTCGAAATCGCCCTGAGAGCCCATGGTATGCTCCAGCATGTGCTTGAGTCGGTTGACCTTGGTGTTGGCTGCCGCGACCAGATCACGCGGTAGGGACGCCAGGATGTCGTGGCTGGACTGGTCGCCCAGCGCCTCGACCGAGGCCTTGTCCATGCGCTTGATCTCGTCCACCAGGAACCTGGACAGCATCATGCGTCTGGACGGCGGGACCCATTGCGGTCCTTCGTAGATCTCTATTCGAACAGGCGAGCACAGCACAGTGAACATTACGAGGCTGACTGCTGGCAATGATACAATGCTGGCTTGCTATCAGGTATTACCTTTGGCCATGGCAGCCAGATCCATCTCCGAGTCGGCCAGCTCCGACGTGAAGCGCATCTTGTTCACGTCGCGGTTGCCCACGAGCAGCACCACGCGGCTGGGATACCGCCGCTTGAGCTGCACGAGCTGCTCATAGCAGCGCAGCGTGTCGTCGCCCTTGTCACCCGCGTCGCCGCCGAACACAAGCATGCAGTCGTCCTGTAGCTCCAGCCGAGGCTCCGGGTCGTCCTGACTACCTGCCTCAGCGAAGCGCAGGCACTTGGACCGCAGCACGAATTGCTTGAAGTAGCTCCAGTTGCCCTCCACGTCCGTGAGGAAGCACACGCGCAGCGCATTCGGTCTTGCCATCCGGCCTTGATCGTCCGATTCGGTCATCATCAAGCGGGCCACCAGCAGCACGCCGGCAGCCCATTTCAGCCAATCCCATGCAGCCATCCGCACGGCTTTTTGGCAAATGAGCATGGCGGACGGCCATGACGTTGCAGCTCCAAAGGCGACATTGATGACACGCAGTAAGGCAAATGAATCGGCTGTCTATGTATTGTACTTCTAACCTGCATTGTTGGCGCTCCGATCGCGAGCTCCGCCTCCAGCCTGCCGCTGCCGCGCCATCCAATGGAGCAACAGGCAGCAGACTGCAAGAGGGAGGCCGTTCCTAGTGATCGTTGCTGTATACTAGTAGCGTTGGCTTTATTTAAAGAAGGGAAGAGCTGGACGAAGGACCCCTCGTCAATAGATCATGCAGGTCGCTCCACGGCGGTCGGTCGATCGGCGGTGCTCTAGTAGAGGCGCTTCTCGTACGTGTACAGGCCGTGCACGTTGCCTTCACGCTGGGCGGCCGGGGTACGCAGCTCGAAGCGGAGCTCTTCGTTCTCGAGCGCCGTGTGCACATCGGCCAGGTTGCTCTGGCCCAGGTCCTGCAGACCGTGCTTGATGCCCTGCTGCAGGTACGGGATGTACTTCTTGAGCGAGCCCTTGTCGACCACAGCGCCGGACACGCCCTGGGCGACCTTGACGGCAGCCGACTGGGCAAAGTAGCGCTTGGACGAACCCTGGCTCATGGCCTCGATGGAGCCCATGCCACGGTACTTCTTGAGACGCACGCCGTCCTGGAAGAAGTACTGGCCCGGGGCCTCCTCGGTACCGGCAAACAGCGAGCCGCACATGACAGCCGAGGCGCCGACGGACAGAGCCTTGATGATGTGGCCGGAGCTGCCGATGCCACCGTCAGCGATCACGGGCACGCCAAACTGGCGAGCGTAACGCGAGGTGTTGTACACGGCCGAGGCCTGGGCGCGGCCGACGGCGCACACTTCCTGCGTGGTACAGATCGAGCCGACACCCATGCCGACCTTGAGGCCGTCCGCACCGGCGTCGATCAGGCTCTTGCACTGGGCGCGCGTGACCACGTTGCCGCCGATGACGTCGATGTGCGGGTACGTGGCCTTGATCCACTTGATCAGGTCGATCTGGAAGACCGAATCGCCCTGCGACGAGTCGATCACGATGAGGTTCACGCCCTCGGCGACCAGAGCCGCGCAACGGTCGCGGTCGCCAAGGCGCGTGCCGATGGCAGCGCCGACCAGCAGCTGCTTGTTGGCGTCCTTGGAGGCGTGCGGGAAATCGCGGTTCTTGACCAGATCGCGACGCGAGATGAGCGACACGAACTCGCCGCGGGAGTTCACGATGGGCAGCTTGCCCTTCTTGGACTGGCGCAGGATGGCGTTGGCCTCGGCCAGCGACACGCCCTCGGGCGCCGTGATGAGGTCCTTCGACATGACCTCGCGCAGCTTGGTGGAGCGGTCCTCGATGAAGTCAATGTCGCGGTTGCTCACGATGCCCTCGATGACCGAGCCGACCTTGCCGTCGCGCGTGATGGGGATGCCGGCGAAGCCGAACTCGGCCTTGATGCGGTCCACATCGGCCAGCGTGTCCTCGGGCGAGAGGCACTTGGGGTCCGTGATGAAGCCGTTCTTGAACTTCTTGACCAGACGCACCTCCTTGGCCTGCTCCTCGATCGTCATGTTGTAGTGGATGATGCCGATGCCGCCGTGCAGCGCCATGCCGATGGCCATGGCGTGCTCCGTGACCGTGTCCATGGGCGAACTCACGAGCGGCAGGCGCAGGGAGATGTTGCGCGAGACCTTGGTGTCCAGCTTGACGGCATCCACGCCAAAGTTGATGTGGCCTAACGCATCAACGGAGCAAGTACGTCAGCGCTACTGTGCGCTGGTGCCATGGAGGTAACTTCAATGTGGGACATCGAATGGGCACGTACCGGGCATGAGGATGAGGTCATCGTAGGTGTAGCCCACGCCGTTGTTCTTGTTCACGAAGATGTCGATGGCCGAGCGGCCGTCGAGGAGCTCCTTGTCGATCGAGGCCATGCTGATTGCTGGTGTGCGGTGGACGCCAAAGATCGAAATGACCACTTGCGCCATGCAGGCGGCCGCGACTCTCTTGCGCTCTTGCGCAACCGCCAATGGTTCCCAGGCGCCTTTTCCACCAATCACAGAGCGACCTGAGCGCCATCGACTACGAAAGTGTAACCAATACGTAATCGGCCCCCCGCTCAAGTCGACTTGGCCATACACACTGGTGAATTGGCGCAGACCCCCAATCACTCCTGGCTATTTAGTCGGTTTGTAGTCGATTCAGATATACAGTAGAGCACCATATCTGAGTCTGAGTCTGGGCCCAATACACGAAGCGGTTCGATGGAAACAATCGGTCGCGTCTGCTGGCGGCGGCGGCAGGATCTTCGCTAGGATCTCTCACTCTCCAGCAGCAGACGCAGCAGCCATCATGCCCTGGGAGCATCCGGTCGAAGCCTCCACGCTGCAGCCAGCTCCAGACCCGATGGAGACGCCAGTGCCAGCAGCAGCCACCACTGAAGCAGCGGCTCTTCCGCGTGTGGCGCTCATCACGGGCATCACGGGCCAGGACGGGTCCTACCTTGCGGAGCTGCTGCTGGCCAAGGGCTACATCGTGCACGGAGTGATCCGCCGCAGCTCGGCATTCAACACGGCGCGCATCGAGCATCTGTACCGCGACCCGCACCTGAGCGACGTGCGGCTGTTCCTGCACTACGGCGACCTCACGGACTCGTCCAACATGTGCCAAATCATGGCGCGCGTCAAGCCCTGCGAGATCTACAACCTGGGCGCCATGTCGCACGTCAAGGTCTCGTTCGAGATGTCCGAGTACACGGCCGACGTGGACGCCATGGGCACGCTGCGGCTGCTCAACTGCATCCGCACGTGCGGCCTGGAGAAGACCACGCGGTTCTACCAGGCGTCCACGAGCGAGCTCTACGGCAAGGTGCAGCAGACCCCGCAGAGCGAGGCAACGCCGTTCTACCCGCGCTCGCCCTACGGCGTGGCCAAGCAGTTCGCGTTCTGGAGCGTGGTCAACTACCGCGAGGCCTACGGCATGTTCGCCGTGAACGGCATCCTGTTCAACCACGAGAGCCCGCGGCGGGGGCCGACGTTCGTCACGCGCAAGATTACGCGCAGCGTCGTGCGCATCCAGGCCGGCATGGAGGACTGTCTGTACATCGGCAATCTCGAGGCCAAGCGCGACTGGGGCCACGCGCGCGACTACGTTGACTGCATGTGGCGCATGCTACAGCAGCAGGAGCCCGAGGACTACGTGGTGGCCACGGGCGAATGCCACAGCGTGCGCGAGTTCATCGAGCTGGCGTTCGCGCGCGTAGGCATCCCGATCGTCTGGAAGGGCCCGCGCAGCACTCTGGACGAGGTCGGCATCGACGCCAACGACGCCAACCGCGTGCTCGTGCGCATCGACCCCAAGTACTTCCGCCCGACCGAGGTGGATCTGCTCGTCGGTGACGCCTCCAAGGCGCGCGAGAACCTGCAGTGGACCCCGAGCGTGCGGTTCTACGACCTCGTGAACGAGATGGTCGATGCCGATGCCGCACTGTTGCGATCGCCACCGAGGCACGACGTACCATATCAGTAGGTTAGATAGTGTGGGGTATACGATTTAATTAAAACACGTCTCGTCGCTCAGTGTTGGACGTGAGCTCAATGCCGATGAACCGGCGACTCAGGTTGTTGAGTTTGCTGGCGATCACGTGCTTGCCCGCAGTGTCGCTGCTGTCGGTCGCGATGTCGGCCCACACGGCTGGGATGGTCGAGCCGTAGGTCTCGTGGTCGCCGTTGTTCAGGCTGCGCTCCCAGGCCGAGAGCTTCTGCGCAGCCTCTTGCAGCGTGGGCGAGACCAGCACCGTGCGCCGCACGTTGATACGCACCGCAGCCTTCTTGCCGCCGTCCAGCTTCATGAGCGGGTACCAGTCATCGAAGCTCTCGTTCATGGGGATCGTGAGTGAGAGATGCACTTCGCCCAGGTGTTCCTCGTCCACGTGCTGGCTGTGCACAATGATCCGCAGGTTCTGCAGCTCAATGGACGGCGAGGACGGCACCCAGAACACGAACCGCTCGTTGAAGACCGGGTTGAGCGTCTGCTCGATCACATGCGACTTGCGCTTGGCGGCGTCCAGCTTGAGACTCACGTAGACATCGCTCTCGCCCTGCGCCGACTCGAGATTGCGCACCGCGACTAAATCCACGAGCACGACCTCGCCGTACGGACTGCCCGTTGGGATGACCGCGTTATTCGTTTTGGGGCGCGTGCACGGGCAGTGGATATTCTGGGTCGGGTCAGCTGGCTCTGCCGCTGCATGCGCTGCTCCGGCGGGACTGCCGTCGGTGCTGTTGGTGCCACTGGGGTTCTTCCAGGAGGTCGCCAGTGAGCTCAGGTTGATCCTGGCTGACGCGGCCTTGCCCTTGAGCTTCATCTTCATCTTCCAGCTCACGACGTCGCCTAGGCCCATGCGCGAAGACTGCGCCGACGTTGGCGAGCCTTCCCTGCTGGTTTCGCCAGTCATCGCGACTCGATCCGGTTCGTCTTCGTGGTCGTCGCTGGTCGTCGTGGTATTGCTGTTGCGCCCACTCACAGACACTGAGCGCATGGTCTTCATCATGGACGTCTTCATGTTCTTGATGTTGATGGTCTTGCTGCTGCCGCTGCTTTGCGCCGCCGGTTCTGGCTCGCCTTCCTCCTCGACTTCGCCCTCATCGTCGTCCGTGGCGGCGTCCTCGTCGACACCGCTAGTCTTACGCTGCTTGCTCTTGGCGCGTCTCCGGAACGCGGCACCGAGCGACGCAACCGGAGCCGAGTATCTTCGCGTCGTTGGTGGATCTTCCTTTGGTGCTGCGGCCACTGGCACTGGAGCTGCTGGAGCTGGCACCGGCATTGGTGGCGCGGCCTCGCCCTCGTCACTCAGCACGCGCGCCTCGCGCGTCTGCCAGAAGTTCTTGGCGCGCTCAAAGTCCGTGGAGCTCTCCATCTGATGGGGAAGAAAATGCCGAATACTGTACCAGAGGACGACAGCCCATGCTCGCTCTCTGCCAGGGCTCTGACTTTCTCAAGTCGACTTGAACGCGAGTCGGATAAGCCGAGTACTACCCAGTGTGCCCTGTATGCACACAGCCGAGCCACACAGCCAGATATACGGTTTGGAGACCGTCCATCCGGTTAACCGATGCCACATGTCCAACGGGCACGGATTGTCACCACCACAGGTTCAAGAGCCACGACAGAACCCAAAGATGCGAATGGGTTGTGTATTGACATGGCGGCGTTGCTCAGCCAGAGAACGTGAGCATGGTGATAGCCGCCTGCTGCCCGTCGCTCGAGCTATCGCTGTCGTCGTCCAGATGACGCATACTGCCGTACTTGCGCTCGTACTCCTCCATGGGCAGCAGGCAGAGCTCAAGGGCTCCGTCTCCTGCCGTCACGAGCTTCTCGACCTCGGGCAGCTCCATCTCGTGAACGGGCAGTCCATTGACAGCGACGAGGACGTTGCCCACGTTCACCAATCGGCTGCGTTGGGCTTGACCACCGGTGGCCAGAGCGTGCACCACCACGACCTGCTTCTCCGCGTCCCTGGTGAAGGTGATGCCCAGCGCCTTGGTGCCGTCCAGCACCACTGTAGAGGCCGTGAGCAGCGACCGGATGTACTCGAGCGCGATCTCGAGGCAGGTCACAAAGTACGCGCCTTCGCCCTGCGTGCCTCCGAGGTCGAAGAACGTGATCAGCTCTTTCAGCGCCACGGGGTCGTCCAATCTCGAGTGGATGAGCACGAAGATGAATGCAGGAATGAAGTCATCCGCGTTCATGGGCGGATTCGTCGGGTGCTCTGTGTGGTAGACCGAGTAGATCTCCTTGCACGCCACGACCAATTGCGCGCGCTTCATGTACGGAAGGCTCAGCGTATCGATCAGTCGCATCTGAGCTGCCGCACTCGCCCAATCACTCGGCGATACGCTGTCGGTGCCAATCGCAAAGAACGATTGCGGCTTGGAGCGCAAGATATCAATCTTGTCAATCAACAGTTTGGATTCCACTCGCGTCTGCTGTCCAATGTTCTCGAGGATCGTGCGATAGAGGGAGAAGAACACGCGCTCTTCAATCTGCTCACAAATGATGGCTTGGATGCGCTCGTAGAACAGATCGTTGGGATCGTTTCTCGGCGGCGCTTCGTCATCCACAGACAACGCTGCTACGTCATCTTCTGGGTCCGTGGCACCAGTGCTGCTACCACAGAGCATGAGCAGCTCGTTCATGCGCGTGTGGCTCATATAGTCCATCAGACCCGACATGAACTCCCGCACGACTGTGTTGGCGACCCATCGTGCACTGTTCTCCTTGATAAACGTCGCGCTGGTGCTGCCCTCGGGCGAATAAGGAGATGCAAGAATCAATTGCACTTCGCGCGTGACATCCAACAGCGCGTCTTCAGTCTTGGAGATGAACGAAGCAGCGCAGCGACGGCAGGATCCGTCCAACGTGACTTCCGATGCCGGCGAAGAGCACACGCAGCGTCGTCCGATCTCCGACCCAGTCATCGATTGCGATAGCGAGTGTCTTCTCGTATCTGCAGCGACGCCGCCAGTGCTCGCCTGGCTCTCAGCTACGGATGCTAGCGATGCGATCCAAAGCGAGCGTTCTTCCTGGCTATCAGCATGAAGCACCAGCTTGCGGCTCTCGGTGCGCACGAGAAAGCTGTGGCGCTCACCAGACTTCAGTGTGTCCAAGGGCGATACGCGAGCCTGCGCGATCTCGAGCGAGCCTTTCTTCGTGCCGCCTTGCGGGTGCGAGTAGTACGTCAGCGTGGTGTTCGAGAGCTCAAACCAGCGACGCTTTGTGCTCTTGACCACGCGGCCTCGCTTGCGCAGCCAGCCTGAAAATAGAATTGGGCTCTGGTCCATTCCAGCATTCTGCTCGATCAACTTCGTGGTCTGTTCGCACGCGGGCAGCATCTCCACGCCCTGTTCCTGCAGCTTCTTGATCCAGATATCGCGGTCATGCACGTCTAAGGCGTATAGGATCATCTGGTACGAGCCCTGAATGAAGCGGAAGCCGCTGCGCAGCAGACACTGCACCGCGCTCTTCTTGCTCAGATCCAGCCGGCCGCGTACATCAGTCGAGTCGTGGCTGTCGTGGTATACGAGCTCATGGTCGATGATGCAGAACAGACGGCGCTTGAAATTGCGGATGCTATGGCCGCGCTTGATCAGCCAGCCGGAATGCCGGACCTCGGGCTTGTACTCGAGCATAAAGCGATTGCTCTGCACGCTCGTGGAGTGCGCACGCAGCGTTCCGCCAGTCGATCGTGTCATGGTGCTCGTGGCGCGCACGGTCCATTCTTGGATGTCTCTAACAGCGGTCAACGGCAGTGGTGAGAACTCCCGATAGGCGTAGCCAGCATGGACACTGCATCAGCGAACTCACCGCTGGCTTGGCCGAGTGAGCAGAACCACTCGCTGCGAGGAGGCGGCAGCCGTGTCGCCGATACTCGCACGGGGTTTCTCTGTCGTCGCTTTAGCGGTGGGATCTTCTTTATTAGCGGGGGAGATTCTGTTGACCTCGCGCTCCGTAGGCGATGGAGGACCAGACGACGCAACATGCTTGGGAGGGTCATACGCCACAGGCAGCGGACGCTGTTGGTCGTTTACCAGGTCTCCATCCTTCGTGCTGCTGCTGTCGTCCGGCTTCTGGACTTGCCGTATCGGCAGGCGGAACACCTCGATCTCATGTTTCATCCGCGCTCGTTAGCCACGAGAGGGGGGAGCCTCCAGTAGTAGGCACCTGTGCGCAATACTGCGTGAGCTCTACCGCCCATCCACACAGACAGAGCGAGAGAGACGGAGCTCCATGTACGTGGCCCACTTACCCGTCGCGCCGATGGGACGAAAGCTGCATCCGGGTCCCGTAATTGCGAATATTGGCCAATCAGACCGATCCTGCCGTTGCACTGGGAGGTGTACCGCTTGCATGGGTACACGCTCTTCTAAACGTCGTTTCCGCAACGTTTTGAAGCACCACAAGAGCGTGCGCGTGGGTTCCGAAGCAAGCAGCGCGGCTCCAGCTTCAAGGTGCGTCAACAGCCGACGCATCTCCGTGGCGTTTCGGACGAATGCGATCCTGGCAGAGTCGATCCTGCGTAACTCGATATTGCGTATTGCGCATACAGAAAAAGACCTCGTCCGCTCCCAGCTGGCTTTGTGACCCAGGGGCAACGGTTTGAACCTGTGAAATCATGTGTTGTTCCAGATGCGATCTTCTGATCAAGTATAGCAGGACTGTTACAATTCAATCGATTTGCAACCGATTCTGACGTCGGGTTCGTCGCCCACGTTCGGCCGCTTGTGCATACAAAGACACGCGGTTAGGGATGAGTGGTTCAAAGGCGGACGATGACGTCTGTGCGTGGAGCGTGCAGGCTCAGAATCCGCAATTTTAGCCAATCGCATGACGTGTCCGGCCACCCCGCGTCCACCGATAAGATCGGAGCCGCTTTCGAGCGCGTGCTCCGCAATATGCACAGGGATTTAGGCGGACGAGCTCAAATTTAGGCGGACCGTTTCCGTTTTTGAGCTGGTTTGGTCCCATTGCCATCAGTCTGCAATTTGCATCCAGCCGCCCAAGCCCCCAGCTAAAGCCTCATCCCCTCGACACCATGGCCGCCCAACGCCGCATCAACCAGATTGGCTCGCACATTGGCCAGTCCGCTGACGAGGACTCGCTCTTCGCGCAGCGCGTCAAGGACGTCGAGGCGTTCATTCACAGCGACCGCTTCAAGTACGTCACGCGCCCGTACTCGGCCGAGCAGGTCGTGAAGCTCCAGGGCACGGTGCCGGCCGCCAACGCCGGCGTGGCCCAGTCGCGCAAGCTGTACAAGCTGCTGCGCGAGCTGCAGGCCGCCGGCCAGACGAGCCACACGTTCGGTGCGCTCGACACGATCCAGGTCATTCAGATGGCCAAGCACCTGTCCACGGTCTACGTGAGCGGCTGGCAGTCATCGTCCACGGCCTCGACTTCGAACGAGCCCGGCCCGGATGTGGCCGACTACCCCATGGACACGGTGCCCAACAAGGTCGACCAGCTCTTCCGCGCGCAGCTCTTCCACGACCGCAAGCAGTACGAGGCCCGCCGCAACATGACGCCCGAGGAGCGTGCCCGCACGCCTATCACGGACTACCTGCGCCCGATCATTGCTGACGCTGATACCGGCCACGGCGGTCTGACTGCCACCATGAAGTTGACCAAGATGTTCATTGAGCGCGGTGCCGCCGGCATCCACTTGGAGGACCAGAAGCCCGGCACGAAGAAGTGCGGCCACATGGGCGGCAAGGTGCTCGTGTCCACGCAGGAGCACATCCAGCGCCTGATCGCGGCGCGTCTCCAGGCTGATATCATGAACAGCCCGCTGGTGATCGTGGCTCGTACCGACGCCGAAGCCGCCACGCTGCTGGACAACAACATTGACGGCCGTGACCACCCGTTCATCCTCGGTGCCACCAACCTGAACGTCGAGAGCTACAACGAGGCCACCAAGAAGGGCACGGATGCCAACTGGGACCAGCGCGCCAAGACAATGACCTACCCGGAAGCTGTCCGCGCTGCCATCGAAGCCTCGGGCCGTGCCGACAAGGCCCAGGCACTTAAGACCTGGAACAGTCAGGCTCTGGAACTGAGCCTGCCGAACCTCAAGGCTCTTGCCAAGAAGCTCGGAGTGAACGTCTCGTTCGACTGGGACCTTGCCCGTACCGTGGAAGGCTACTACCGTGTCCGTGGTGGTGTGGACTTCTGCATTGCCCGTGGCCGCGCCTACGGTGCGTACGCTGACCTCATCTGGATGGAGACGGCTCTGCCTGGCGTGCCTCTCGCTCGCACCTTCGCTGAAGGTGTCAAGGCGAAGGTGCCGCACCAGATGCTGGCGTACAACCTGTCGCCGTCGTTCAACTGGGATGCTGCCGGCATTTCGGACGCCGAGCTGCAGACGTTCGTGGCCGATCTGGGCCGTCTGGGCTTCTGCTGGCAGTTCATCACGCTCGCTGGCTTCCACAGCGACTCGCTGGGCATCACCCGCTTCGCCCGCGACTACGCCAAGCGTGGCATGCTTGCCTACGTGGACGGTGTCCAGCGTGCTGAGCGCAACGAAGGCGTGGAGACGCTCAAGCACCAGGGCTGGTCGGGCACGGACTACGTCGATGCGCTGCAGAACACCATCACGGGCGGCCTCTCGTCCACCAACACCATGGGCCACGGTGTGACTGAGAGCCAATTCTAAGTGCATTGGCATTTGATGGCTTGTAGTAGCAGTTTCATTTCGGTATCTTGATAAATATACTATTCAACTCTATTCCAGTCTGCTGAAGCTTCAGTACTGTGTGGCTGAAAGGCAACTGGTGACGACGCCTGGTCACCACGTTGGATAACTAACAGAAGAGATGCTCCCCAAACGGACTCTTGAGTATTGGTTCTCCAGTGACTGACCATTTGTGACGTGAGAGCTGCATGATGTCGACTTCCAGCTCCAAAGTGCCCTGTGCCATTTTCCAACCTGAAGCTCATGGACTCGGCGGTGCTGGAGCAGCGTGTGCGTCTCATGCAACAGACGCTGGACGAGGCCATCCAGAGCCACGACGAAGCAACGAAGTCGTACAGTACTACCGAATGAAGAGCATCTGGCTCGCTCGGCCTGAACAGCATCCCGGGGCCGCACACGCTCCCAACGGAGGCAGATCAGCAGATCTGTCTCTCGATGACGAAGGCTCTCGATGCAGCGATTGAAGCTTGCCGACACATGATCGCACAAGACGTTTCTCTCATATACGCGAATGACGAACTGCAAAACGGTAAGGACGCTGTGCTCGCGCTCGGATTGCGGTGGAGCCTCTGCTCAATACCCAGCCAAGTTGAACCGAGCGTGGAAATACGTCACCAGTCTGGGGGGCTGCTCTCTCGGACGACAGAAGCTGGCGGCCCGCAGAAGAAGATCAACTGACCAGCGTCTCGAAGAAGCTTTCTGTGCGTCCGCCGTCCAAGCACATCCGCACGCGAAGATCCGAGCGCGTGCCTTATCTAAGAACGATTATCTAAGTGCGACTGTGAGTCTACACATGCCTTGTTGTCATGTGCGCTTTGTCTAGTCCTGCTGGTTCAGCACACGGTCAACGATGGGTCCCAATGCCAGGGTCTCCAAGCGTGAGAACTTTGTCATGCATTGAAAGCAACCACCTGACAGTAGATATCATAGTAGAGACCAAAGCACTGTAGATCCTCGCAGACTGGTCTTACGCATGCGCGCACTGGACGATGGACTCAGAGAGGGCGCTTCAAGTGTCATTGCTGAAGTCTGTGTTGTCTCTTTTTCTATCATTTAGCAGCTCCTAGGCAGGTTCACTTGCTGACCTGGACCATGGGCTGACTGCTCTAGAGAAGACCGCAGCCTGTGATCTCCACGTCTGTCAGCGGTCGGCCCTGCACGCAGTAGACGCCCTCGATGGCCTTGAGCACGCTCTTGCCCTCCACGACCTTGCCGAACGCCACGTTGCGGCCGTTCAGGTGCGGCAGCGGCTTGAGCGCGATGAAGAACTGAGAGGCGTTCTTGTTCACGCCCGAGTTGGCCATGCCGATCACGCCTTCCTCCGAGAACTGCAGCGCGTAGTTCTCGTCGTCGAAGAAGCGCTTGCCGGGCTCCAGCGCCGCGTGGCCGCCCGTGCCGTTGCCGTGCAGCACGTCACCACCCACGACGTACACGCCCTTGGTAATGCTGTGGATCTTGGAGTTCTTGTACGAGCCCGCACCAAGCGTAGAGCTGAAGCCCTCCGTGCACATCTTGATGAAGTTGTTGGCGGTCTTCGGCACGACGTCCTTGGCCAGCTCCACCACGATGCGCTCGGCCTGGGCGCCGCCAATGCTCACGTCCAGGAACGCGCGCGGGCGCGCGGCCGAGGGCGTGCCGACCGCGGCATCGTAGGCCTTGGTCGCGGTCTTAGGCGCGTTCATCTTCTCGAGACCGCGGTAGTACCAGCCGGCACCACGCGCGCTGCCACGCGTGGCCACGCTGCTGAGGCCCACGACCGCTGATCGAGCATACGCCGCCATCCTCTTTGTCCCTGCTGAGTGAGCTCCTGGGGTCCTGTGGTTATTGCGCTTCCACTCAAAAGCGCACTTAGTGGTTGCAGAGCGGCCGATCCGTACTTTACGCAAATATCGTATTTTAGAGGATGACCACGGTTCGAGCGAATGGGTGTGTGACAGCGTGCGAGAGATCTGATGATGGGCATTTCTTTGTTCTCAGTTTGAAGCTGCATGGTGGTGAGCAGCTCTCGCCTGGTGCTGCTGGTCGTGGGGAGTGTGACGGCCGCCGCGCTGCTGTTCCAAGTCGCCATGATGAACATGATCATGGAGGCGTTCATGCCCGTGGCCGAGGCAGGGCCAGCGGAGCCCGTGCCGGAGCCGCCGGCGCTCGCGACGAGTGAGTTCATCGCGACGTTGCTGGATGGGGGAGCCACGACGGGCGGCGGACGAGCGCATGTATACGAGCCCCAGTTCACGACGACGACGGAGTCGCTGCCGGTCGTGCTGATGCATGGCATGGGAGATGCGGCTGGCCACTCGGGAATGCTGCGCATTCGAGACGTAAGGATCACTTGCGTCGCATTAGGAATGGCTCTGAATTTCACGTCCTTTTGGATCTGTATCGGTTTGATGTATCGTAGCTGATTGCTAAGCAAGTGGGCGCCTACGCAGTAAACATCCAGCTTGGGGACTCGGTCACAGACGACGTGCGCAACAGCTTTCTCATGACCATGGACGCGCAGCTCGACGAGTTTGCGCGCAAAGTAAAGCAGGTATGTCGCCCAACCCAGCGCTTTATACATGTCGGATGATAACGTTGTACACTTCAAATGTTTCAGGATCGGCATCTAGCCAACGGATTCAATGCGGCTGGCTTCTCGCAGGTATCATTTGCTCTATGAAGACCAACCGATCAAGCAGCCAGAGCGTGCTAATCTTTTGCTGATTGCTTTCACAGGGCAACTTGCTTATTCGAGCGTACATTGAACGATATAACGACCCTCCGGTATCCACGTTCATCTCCTTCCATGGCCCACTGGCTGGTGTCGGAGCTCTGCCTCAGTGCGCCCCGACGGCGTTTATCTGCAAGGAAATCAATCGAGTACGCTGTTTCCATGGCCCCTGTAGAGCTCCCCTAAGCCACTGGCTGATAATCTGTGGACTTGCATGTAGCTCATTGGGAACGCTGTCTACACAGAGGAAGTTCAAGGTGAATCCGTCTCCTATCGCGACTCTCCGACGTCATACATCTAATGGTTTTGAATGTGTCTGTGATTGCCATCAGAACACGTCGCCCAGTCCAACTACTTTCGCGATCCAGAGCGGATCGACGACTACTTGAAATACGGTGAGTTGCAACCTCTTTGCGCTGATAGCTCTGACCATGGAGACTCAAACGTTCCGCTGCTACCACCAGCCAAGTTCCTTCCTGACATCAACAACGAGAAGACGCCTGTGAACGAGACCTACCGGTCCAACTTCATCACACTGCATAACCTGGTGCTCGTGCGGGCCAACGCCGATACGCAGGTCATTCCCAAGGAGTCCGAGTTCTTTGGCTGCTTTGAGAACGGCTCGTACGACCGCGTCCTGGGCTTCAACGAGACCTCTTGGTACAAGCAGGACTCGTTCGGCCTGCAGACGCTGCACAAGAATGGCAAGGTGCACTTCCTGGAGACCGAGGGCAACCACTTGCAGTTCACGCAGGCCTTTTTGCTGGACACAGTCAGCAAATACTTTGGGCAGCCAGCCAAGCTGCTGCGACTGGAAGCCGATGAGGTGCTGGTCTGAGCCTTCCCGCCACGGTAAACGGCATAATATATACCGTTCTGCGCATGATGACGGTTGGCTCATTAGGTACAGCCCGCATACTGTATCTATCCGCTACCTCTCTCCCTCTCTCTCGCGCATGGTCCGGATTGGATATTGATGGCGCCACAATGGACTTTCGCGCCACCAATCACCTGGCTTTAGTGACATTAATAATATCATGTCACAATACCAAACAGATATCTGCTGCTGTGATGTCACTATTGCGTAAGTCCTTATAACTGCGTACCGAGTGCCGTTTCGAGTCGCACGCCAGCGCGCATGTTGATTGGTGGAAAGGCGGCTTTTCCATAAAGAAGCAGGCCCGGAGAAAGCGCGCGGAGGGGGCGCCATTGAGCTCCTGGTGGCGTCCGATCTCTCGTGAACTCCATCCATCCGCCAGCCATGGAATGCGTCTCGTTTGGCGGAGACGGCGCGCATGCCAAGCGCAAGCTGCCGGACTGCGATGAGCCGCGCCGCCACTACGACTTTGCGCTGGATGCGTCCTCCCCGTTGGGCGCCGCCGCAGCAGCAGCCGCGACACTTGGCGGCGGCGGGAGCGGTGGCTCGCCGGCGTCGCTCGCGGGCTCTCCGCATCATGCGCTGCTGCTGCCGCCTGTGGACGCCAAGGTGCGACGCCGGGGTTCGTCGGTCGTGGCGTCCGATCCGTGTCTCATGAAGCGCTGCCACTCGGAAGGCAAAATGTATAGAAGAGCCAGGATCGTAAACCCACGACGACGCGGCGATGATCGTCTCACCATGTCTCTCTATGTTCGTACGCGTAGAGCTTCTTCACTGGCGACCGGGGAGATGCTTCCCTCAGTCGCGTTCTCCTCGCCTGCGGCCCACGCACCCATGCTGCCGCTGCACGTGAAGAAGAGCGGCGTGGTGAACTCGCCCCGCCGAGACGCGTACCACCATGCGTCGTCGTCCCCCGTGCTGTTCGGCGGCCACTGCACGCCGCCACGACCCAACCGGATGCAGCACGAGGACCCCAAGAAAGGTGCAGCTAGGTTCGCTCTTCTCTGTGGGTTGGAGCAGCCGCCACTCACCACTTGCTCCATCCATGCCTGTAGAGTTCAAGCAGTCGCTGTCGTGGGACCTGGCGTCGTCCGGCACGCGTTCACCCACGTCCACGAGTCCTCGCTTCATGCGCGGCAGCGTGGACCGCCTGGCCTCGCCGCAGAAGAAGATCAAGAACGGCACGGGCGGGTTCAGCAGCGGCAGCCCCGTGCTGCTGACGCCGCCCACACCGTCGCCACTGATGAATAACAGCAAGCGGTCGCTTAACATCGATCTCAATCTCGAAAGCCGCTCCAGCGTGCCCACGACCGCGGCCACGTGCATGCGCAGCTCCAGTCTGCCCAAGCGCTCGTGGCAACCGCCCAGGAAGAACCGCAACCCAGGCAATCTCTCGCTCGATCTCTCGCAGATGGACACGCAGAGCGCGCTGGACCCGAGCGGAGAGGCCCCGTTCCAGCGCCGCGTGGACCATGCGGCCGTCTGCTCACAGCTAACGGATTTCCTGTACGTGGGCGGCGCCGTGGCGGCCAAGGACAAGACCATGCTGCTGCGGTTGGGCATCACGCACGTGATCAACTGCGCGGCCAACGTCGCGCCGGCCTTCTTCCCGGACGAGTTCCGCTACTACAACATCCGCTTGCGCGACCACTCGACCCAAGACATCGCGCGGCACTTCTACAACATCTTTGACTTCATCGAGACCGCGCGCCAGAGCGGCGGCCGCATCTTCGTGCACTGCATCAAGGGCATCTCCCGGTCGCCGACCATGGTCATCGCCTATCTCATGTGGTACAAGCGCATGGGCATGTACAAGGCGCTGGACTTTGTGCGGCAGGCCAGGCCGGTCGTGGACCCGAACGCGGGCTTCATCTTCCAGCTCACCGAGTGGGAGCATCTGCATCTCGAGGGCAAACTCAAGTTCCAGAGGCCCGTGGTGTTCCGGATCGAGTTGCCCCGCGAGAGCAGCGCCAGCAGCATCAACCGGCCGCTGGAGCCACAGCAGCAGCAGCCGCAGATGGAGCCCCAGCAGCTGAGCAAGACGAGCCCCGTGCCTTTGTGCCAGGAGCCGCTGATCATCGGCCCGCTCACGGCGCTGGGCCGGGACTACTTCCAGAACCCGAGCAAGGAGATCGTGGAGCTGTGCTTCATCGTGGCCTGTGCCGAGTACGTGTGCATCTGGTGCGGCTCGGAGGCGCAGGACCAGCAGATCCAGGCCGCGCAGCACGCGACGATGCTACTGCAGCGGTTCGAGGCGTTCCCGGAGCAGTGCGAGCTGGCGCGCCAGGGCCAGGAGAGCGGCTCGTTCTGGCAGCTGGTGGACTCGCTGCGTCCGGACCAGACGTGAGGCAGGCGTCCTGCGTCTCTCTCTCTCTGGCCTTTGCCGTGAACTGCGTAGGTGTCGTCGTGGATGAACTGCTGAATAGTATCTGTGTATAAATGAAAACGAATGCGAGACACCGCTGGATGGAATTGCCATTGGATCTCTCTCTCTTAGACCGACTGGAACGGCGCGAGCTGCGCCAGACTGCCCAGGATCCGGGTCGTGGAGGCCTCGGGCGCCTCAAGCACCATCAAGTGGGACGTGTTGGCCATGGCCTCGCCCAGGCGGTAGATGTGTGGGAAGTCCTGCATCAGCTTCTCGAACTTGGCGCGGTGGAAGAGCTTGGTCCGTGCGCCGTCGTAGATGTGCACGGGGCATTTGGGACGGCCCTTTTCCTCCTCCGTCAGATGCAGCGCGCTGCCGCAGTAGAGCGAGGCCTCGATCTGCGGGTTGCAGGCCAGCGAGATCTCGTTCGGCGCGTCCTCGATGAGCGCGCCCTTGAGATACCCGGCCAGCGACTCGCGGTCCCACGCGACAAAGTTGCGCAGGCCGTGGAAGTGCGTCTCGGCCTCTTCCCGAGAGCTCCTGTATGCAGCCAGCAGCAGCATTAGCATTGAAACAGAGTGCCAATCAGAGGCTGCTGATGGACGTACCACTTGGATTCACGGCGCAGCGTGATGGACACGAGAAAGTCGACCACGTGGGCGTCGTCCTTGGAGTCCAGATCGTAGATCGGCTCGAATAGGACGAGCCCGTCGAATGTGCCAGGGTGGCGCGCCTCCGTGGCCCAGAGCGCTGTGGCGCCCATGGAGTGGCCAATGCCGATCAACGGGGTCTTGCGCTCGCCCAGCGTCTTGACCTGCCGCAGAACCTCCGCCGGAGCCCACTCGACCCATTTCATGGCCGGATGCGTCACTCGTGGAGCCTTGGGGTTCTCCAGATGCAGCTGGGCGGCCACGGACTCGTCTCTCTTGGAGCCATGGTACGGGAAGTCGAAGAGCTTGATATCGCAATGTGTGGTCTGCAGCAGCGGATCCTTGGCCATGCGCGTGATGATCGGGTCCCAGATGTCCTTGCAGAAGCCACCGCCATGGCAGAAGAGCAGCGTGGCGCTC
>JAADVF010000567.1:0-19192 GCA_023334555.1 Elongisporangium undulatum | reverse complement strand
ACGCAGCGAAGACGCCGGTCTGATCATCGAAACGGCTGCTGGCGAGCGTGTGCGTGCGCTGCTGCAGGCTGACGAGCTGGTGCTCATGATGGGCCAGGGCATCAACCAGTGGATCCAGACCACGCCGCCTTTGCGTCCCGTGCTGCACGGCATGCGCTACCCCAGGGGCCTGAGCTATGCGGACGCCTCGACTGCTGAGGAGCACACTCTGCTGCGCGCCTGGTTCGGCAAGATGGTGCTGCTGGGGGCTGACGACGTGATGGAGAACACGGGCATGACTTACGGCCAGTACGCCAACCAGACGACCCGCTACCTGATCGAGAGCGGCGAAGACAACGGAGCATTCGCTGCTGTGGCGTGTCCGCCGCGTCACCGACTGCTGGCGTCGGACACGAGCTGCTCGACCAAGATCTGCTCGGCCAAGTCGGGCGTTGACACGTCGGCGCTCTCCTACTCGTGCCAGATCACGTGCAACCACGATTCGACGGACGACGCGGCGCTCTGCACCAAGTACTGCGAGTGCGAGGACGCCACGGTGGACGGCCACACGTGCTGGATGTTGTGTGTGGCGGACATTTCGACCTCCAGCTGCACTGGCACGCAGCAGTGCAATGACGCCTACACCATGGCCACCATCGCCATGGAGTGCACGTCTGGCGCCACCAACAGCTCCAGCACCAGCAGCTCCGCTACCACGTCCACTGTGTCCAGCAGTACTGCCGCATCGGCCACCACGACGACCTCGTCGTCTAGCGCCGCTGCGACCTCTTCGACCGCTGAGGACTTGGGCAGCATGGACATGAGTGGCGAAAGCTCGACGGACGATGCGACCGTGGGCTCCTCCATTTCCTCTGCGGGCTCCTCCACCTCCGGCTCCGCTGGCACATCCACCTCTTCGGCTTCTGCGGTCTCCACGGCTTCGCTCGCTCTGCTGGCGCTCTCTGTGGCCTCCGCCCTGCTCTAGACATAGATCCGTTTGCCTCCTATTGTGTATCAATGTCCCATGCCTAAATTCCCAAATTAGAAGCATTTTGTCCTACCTACTTACTTACTACTGCTATTATCTACCCTACGCCACCTGAACAAGAGCCCGTTCATTTCCTGATCGATCATGCGGCTGCGGCAGCTGCTGGTGCTGAGTCGCGACCTGGCCAAGTCCAAGGAGTTCTACGCGCAGGGCTTGGGCCTGCCTCTGCTGCGCAGCTCCGAGACCTTTGCGGAGTTCGACACGCGCTCCGGTGTCTCGCTGTGCGTCAAACTGGCGCAGAGGTACGGGCGGCACAAGCCAAGCCAAGCCAAGCCAAGCCAAGCCATGGCCATTGGGGTCTCACCACTCTTTTGACTGTTGCACTGCACAGTGAAGCGGCATGCAGCGTGGGCTACTCGCCGTTCCTGAACTTTGACATTGAGGACCTGAGCGACGCGGTGCCTCGCCTGCTCATGATGGGCGCCATTATGGACGGCCCCATCAAGTACCCAGCGCACGGCAAGGTGCGGCAGTCAGTCGTCGTACTTACTACCGACTAGTAGATCTGAATTTGAATATGTGATGCATGGACAGGTGGCGGCCATCCGATCGCCCGACGGCGTCATGATCGGACTGTACGAGCCCAACTCGTGGGACAATGTCACGTCCGCTTGATCTATCGCATGGGCGTGAAGCGGTGCTGCCCACGCTTGTGCCTCTGGTGGCGCTCGCTAGCGAAGCAGGCGCCGCAGACGTCAAAGTCAAAGCAGTCGCTAATTAGAAAAACAGCATAGTGAGTCAGTTGAGCACTCGTTCCCCTCCAGTCAGTCGCTTCCAACGCACTCGCAATGATAATACGCCGCGCTCGAGTCGTCGTCCGTCACGCTTGGAATGGTCTCGTGGCAGATGTCACTGATACACAGGCAACACCAGTCAGCCAGATATCCATCAGCCACAATCACAGCAGCGTTAGAGAGAACGCACCACACCAGCAGACCGACGGCTTCTTCCCCGTCGTCTTTGTCGTCCTCATCCTTTGCGGCGTCTTCGATTCTGCTCGCCAGCTTCTCGTTGCAGTGACATCCGTTAAAGCAGACGCGCTTTTGGTCTGCATGCACAGCCATCTGCGGCTCTTGCTCCTCATGCTCGCCCTTGGTCCATCCGCATTGCGCACTGAGATACTTGGTGATCGTATCGCAGTCGCCCAACAGCGTCCAGTCAAACTCCTCCTCCTTCCCAGTGTCCGTACTAGCTGCACTGCTCTCTGCTCGCTGGTCCAACTTCTGGTTCTTCTTCTTCTTCTTCTTCTTGAGCGGCGTCATGTTGATCACGATCTGCGGGATGTGCTGCGGCAGAAAGCCCGGGATCTCGGCCACGGGCGACACCTTGAGCGACGTGCCGATGACCAGCAGCAGGTCGGCGCGCAGTCGATCCTGCGTGATCTTAGCGCTCACGTCGTCAGAGAGCAGCTCGCCGAAGAACGTGATCTCGGGCTTGAGCACGCCGCCACGACAGCCTGGCTCCCCGCATGTCGGGATCAGCCCGGCGTGAATGGCCGACTGGAGTGAACTCGTGGGAACGCGCGCCTCGCAGCGCATACAGCGCGAGAACGCGAAGGAGCCGTGGCAGGACACGCACTTGGTCACGCCGGCCGCAGCCTCTAGGCCGTCGATATTTTGAGAGTACACGCGCAGCAGCTTCTTGCGGTCCTGCAGCATCTTGAGGAACGTGTGCGTGGCCGAGGGCGTCGGCGTGTCGGCGAACACGTTGCGCACTAGTTGGAAGAACGGCGCCGGGTTCTGCCGGAAAAAGTCGATCTGGAACAGCGCCTCGGGCTCCGGCACGTCGATGTCCATGTGCTGCACCATGGCGTAGAGTCCGTGCTTGGAGCGGAAGTCCGGGATGCCGCAAGACACGCTCATACCGGCGCCCGCAAGCACCAATATGTTCTTGGCCTTCTTGAGCAACTGGACGACTTGCGCGAGCGACTGGATCGCCGGCCGCGGTTTGGAATGGATCGTGGACTCCTGCAGACACTCGCGGCAACTGGCGCTGCCTAGCACTGAGGACGACGAGGTCGACGAGCGACTGCAGCGCCAGTGGTACCAGCGGGAGCACACGTCACACTGTGTGAGCGCACTGGCAACCGCCATCTTGTGGCAGATTAGGCATGCACGCTGCTTGAGCCGTTTGCGGGTCTTGCGCTTGTGCTTGGGCCCGAAGCCGCCGTCGGAGGACGAGTTTTCGTCCTCGCTTGAGTACTCGGGCACTTGCAAACCGGAGATGAGCACGGCGTAGTCCACATTCTGCAGCTTGGCCTTGCGCGTCGGCCGCGCGCGGGAGGAGGACGAGGCCATGAAGAGCTTATTAGACGGAGGGAGGCTCTGATGATGACGATGGAGCCAAAGTCGCGACCACTTACCGAAATGAATTGGCTAAGTACGAAGATGCTGGGTTTGTCGTACACCGAAATGATGTACTCAAGCCAATCACTGCATAGTACGCAACATAGTGTAATCCACACTAATATGCCTTGCATAGCTTCCTGATTCCCTAATTTACCCTAATTTGTGCTTTTTATAGTAGGCTTGAGAAAATTCAAAGAAAGAACTTCGAGTGCCAAAACAAGGTGCAAAATGGATGTGCAGTACAGTGCGGGCCCATCCCCACTGCATGTGGCTAGAAGTGGCAAATGCAAGTGACCAGCTCAGAGAGAACAGTGAAGGCACCCTCAGTTCCCCATGATGGCCTTCGCCATGGACCAAGGCAAGCCGGCCCAGCAAGCCCACGGCCCACTCTCCAGCTACAATCTTCTGTGTCTCTGCCGGAGCCACCACCACCACCACCGTAGTGCTGGCGTGGAAGCTGGCTCTTCGTGGAGCTTCCCGCAGCTCTACGCTGCGCTCTGCGGCCGCGCCGCGGCTCTCATGAGCGAGCTCCACGCACAGTTACTGGCACTTGGACACCGCATATTCGGTCAGAACAGCGATACACCTGCCGTCGAGAGCTTCTCACCCGAGACAGCACCGCTGAACGCGCTCGCCAAGCCGCACTACGGCTCTACGCCGGATGAACTTGAAGCTTCCAGCTCTTCGCCCTACGCCAACGACAGCGCTGCGGATCAAGAGAACGCGGTGTTAGCGCAGCTCATGAGCGCTGTGGTGCATATCAACGAGCGCGTGATCTCGCTCGAGGACTTGGTCTTCTCGCAGCCGATCCAGATGCAATTGTCGCAGCCAGAGCACGAGCAGGACGACTGCGACGACACGGGCAGCAACACCAGCAGCGACGAGTGCTGTGTAGCCATTGTGGACGATAGCATGGAGGAGGAGACCCAGCAGCCGCAGAGCGACGGCCTGCAGCGGGAGATCGTGGGCGAGCTGGCGGACTATTGCGCTCTGCTCAACGGTCGTCTGGCGCAGCTCGAGGCCTGGGTCGCCGCCCCGTCTGCCGGCAAGAGTAAGAGCAAGATGGCGTCATCGTCGGCCACGACCGTGAGCGCGCTTATGGCCGTGGTGCTGGCGCTCAACGACCGCCTGTGCGCCTTTGAGGACGCGCTGCATATGGTCTAGTCCGTCGTTCGTCTCAATATCCTACTATTATTATATCAAACTTGGTTCTTAGCACTTACGAGTTTACTGGCTGGGACGATTCAGACGAAGACTGGGAGATGGAGGTTCCTACAGCGTGAACTCGCGGTCGTCTGGCTTCCTAGTTGATGCATTCAGCGCCGGGGTCGCGGCGGCCGGGGCCTGCTGCGTGTTGTAGGGCGCGTAGTCCTGCGTGGAAGCGTTGCTGTACGGCGCGGCCGACATCATGATGGCCTGCGGGCTGCGCCGGTTGTCTGGCGTGATGTGGAGCGTGTCGATGTCGTTCTTGGCGTTGGAGGCCTGCAGCACGGCCGTGCCGTCTTCGTCCAGAGCCTTCTTCTTCTGGCGACTGTTGTAGAAGGCGCGCACTGAGATGAGAATGGAGAACTGGTGGTGGCACATGAGCAAGGTCAGTCCCATGGACGTGCATGGATGGAGCGAGAGAGAACGTGGAGACTTACCAGTGCAGCGACACCACCGCCGATGGTGATGGCCCATTTCCAGGCCGGCATCTGGTCACAGGCAGGCGGGTTGCTCCAGTCCGACACGCACACACATTCTTCTTCGCCGTTGCTGCCCTCGATCACACTGGCGCGGTTCAGATTGCAGTTGGCCACGTCCGTGTTGGTGGACGCTGAGGAGCTAGACGTGCCGCTCTTGCTCTTGCTGGTGGTGGAAGAGCCCGAGCCGGAGGACGCCGAGATGACTGTGGTCGTGGAGCATGTGCCCGAGGTCTCGCTCGAGTCGCTCTCCAGCACCTATCACATCACCACCATCATCATGAGTCTTGTCCCTTACGACGATCCGATCGGGGCCACCAAGTATCAACGCACCTCGACAGTCTGCTCGGTGGACGCATTGCGGCAGGTATCCGACCCCCAGCCGCGGAACACGATGGAACCGACGTTCTGCGCGCAGATCATGAAGTAGCCGGACTTGAGCGTGGCCTGCGTGCCGCTTACTGTGGGGGTCACGGTCTTGGTCTGTCCCTCGCGCAGCGTGATGTACGTCACATTGACGATGTTGCTCCAGGTCATGGAGATCCATTTGCCGACCTGGATCGTGGGCGTCGTGCCGTCCGAGGCGTACGAGATCGAGCCCGAGTAGGTCGGGTCGCCCATGGTGCCGCAGTCAAAGCAGCATACGCGCGTGCCGTTGGTCTTGAGGATGCACTGCGCGTACACTAGCGGGTCGTAGTTGTACACCGAGTCGGCCGTCTTGCCGATGCACGTGGAGCAGCACTCGGACGAGGCCTGCGCGTCCTGCGCCAGCAGCAGCATGGCCACCGCCATCATGGCCATCCTCATCATCGTCGCTCTGCCCGCCATGGCTCAAATTCCGCTTTCTCCCTCCTGGCTCTGGCCCGCCCCAGACAGACCGGAAAAGACACGGCAGCGAACCGTCTCTTCGCGCAACAGCACAAGCATCTGGCGTGAATTCTGGGTTATTGTGGGGGAAAGGATCAGTTTTGCACACTTTGCAATGTGTTTCACAAAGCTGCGATAAAGCCCGAGTGTAACGCGGCATGTAAAGGAGGCTCGGGCCATTCAAGATTTGTACAAATTTGAGCACAGGTTTGTGCCATCAAGTTTCCCCAGCCCCAGCCACATGGGATCGCCTCCCAGGTCTTTTCACCGGCTGGGACAAGCTTGTTTCCGTAGTGGGAACGTCATGCGTGCGATCGTAGCAAACAGAGGCGGCTAGGGTTATCTTTTCGTGCTTTTGGCCTGGATGTGCAACTGAAACATGGGTGCGTGGGGACGAGTACTGCGCGCCCTCTCTCTAAGAGCTTTGCGAGCCAGATGGCGCGATCGGATCTTTCACCAAGGAGGAAGGAATCCTGAAGAAACGAGCGGAAGCGCCGCATCGTTTATGGAAGCTCGCACGCCAGCCATTCAGCTTCACTTTACCTCCAAGCGAGCTCTCTGTCTGAAGAATGCATCCACCGGCGCATACAGTAATGTAAGTGGGATCGTGGTGGTGGTGGTGGCACTGCAGACGATGTGACGACTGGCGCCACGTGATGAAGCCATGTACCATTGCGTGCTGTCGGTAGATATATTGGCGAGCGTACGCTCTCTCTCTCTCTCCTATACTGTGGACCACATGGGCTTCGTGGATGCCTCGTACAGCGGGTTCTTCTCCGTGCGAAGGTTCATGGACGCGCACAGCAACTCACACAGATCCGACACGCTCATTTGTCTCGGAGCGCGCGCTGCAAGCCCACAGCCCATGGCAACCGGATTGTCCTTTACCTTGACGTTGCCTGGGATGGACAGCACGTACCGCGCCAACCGTGCCAGGAACGGGTACTTGATTCGCACGTTCTGCCACCATTCAAGCGGGTTCGCGCGCAGCGAAATGTGGTTTTCTTCCTGGAAGAACGAGACCTCGACCTCAAGCAGATTGCTCGATTTGGCGATCTCGAGTGATGATTTGGACGACAGCATCTCTTCCTGCGCGCAGGATGTCAGGTTGGCCTGCAGATCGTCCCACAGATCGCCGCCGTTCTTGCTCGCGCCATTTTCGTCTAGCGCACTTTGATCATCGTCCAGTGCGATCGCCGTCTCACTCAAATCGCTGCTGTTATCCTTGTCCTTCATCTTGGTGCCTGCAATATTGGCGGCTTCAACCTTCACTAGCTCCCAAAACTCCATCTGGGACAGCGGACCCTTGATAATGATTGAACGAGTGCGAGGATCCAGTAGCGTGGCTGACCAGAGTAGATTGAATGTCTGTCGCTTGGGCAGACTCCAGTCAACTTCTGGGCTGAGGAACAAATAACCAAAGCTGGCAGTCAGGTTTGCAAACGCGAGGTCCTTCAGTGCCACTATGTCTTCTGGGAACGTCTCAGGCTCCATTGAGCTGGAACCATCGTCACTTCCATTGGCCGAAGTCTTCTTAGCGAAACCCAAAATCGTGTGGCCATCATCAGCAAACGCCACGTTCTGGTGCGTCGGATGTGTATCTCGGAGCTTCTCCAGCAACGTGTAGATCGATGGAATCAGCAATGACGAAACCACGTACTTCTCGGCATCGAGCTTTGCCGCTGCTTCTGCAAATGGTTTGAGAATGGTCTTCAAGTAAGCAATGCGCGACCATTCGTAGGCAGAGAGCGAGGTGAGCTGAATGAGCTTGGAAAAATCTGACGGTCCATCCTTGTGCAGAGAAAAGTACCGGGTCAGTGTCGGCATCATCTCGAAGACCAGTGACAACACGTAGTAGATAGAGCTGATGGAAATCACAGTCTCACGCAGACCCGATATGAAAATTCGCTCGTACGTGGCCGAATCCATGCCCAATTCTTCCATCGCGATTTTCTGCAGCACTCGGCGCGTTTTTCGCGATTGTTTCATATGCGCCAGCAGATAGAGCACCTTGTTCATCAGATCACGATGGGTATGGCCAGTCAAACTGGTTGGTAATTCTTCCAGAATGCTTGAGCTCGTTTCAGGCTCCAGTAACTCATAAAATCCATCCGCACTCGTCACACTCACGATAGGAACCTCAATAAACTCGGCTGTGTCAAGTCTTCGGTTGCGAACACCAACTGGAGTGGTTCCATCCGTCACAGATAGAAGCGATGTTCCCAAATGAAAGCTTTCAGTCACAGTGATCTCGTTGATAGTCGCAAACATGATATTCTGCAGTAATGTTGAGACGCTCTCAAGGAAATCCAGCTTGCGCTCGGTGCAAAACGATTGGTAGCTCTGACTGCGCGGCTCAATAGCCAGCACTTGAGGCATGTACTTGCACGGTACGACACGCTCCACTGCCTTTTTCAGGTCTTCATCAGCTGCTATTTCCATGGCGATAGACGCGTCTTGCGCATCACCCACCGAAAGCACATGAAGGCAGCGGCGATACGCATGGAAATCTTGATCCAAGCCCACAGCGAATAGTGCCAAAAATGTACGCTCGTTACCATTGTCCGTGTGACTCGCATCACCTTCGAAATTGGATGCACGCCACTCCGAGATCATCAAATGAGCAAAGTCGGCCATCTTGGTCTGAATCAAAACGCGCGCTTTGGTTTCACCAGCTAATTTCTTCGCATACGCCAAGGCAATTTCTTTGCCGAACATGGCCATACTATTGGTTTCGTCAGCATAACCAGCCAGGCCGCCTGAACACTCGGCCATGAGATTGCGCAGTGCATGACTGCTGCAAAGTTCGAACGGAAGCATCTCGTATAGGCACAAGTAGCCAAGTGCTTCCCGCACCTTGTCAGGGCTGAAAGTGCTCATGGCGAGTGCTGAGCCGCCTGCGATTGCACCATTGACACCTACCATTTTGCTTGAGGCCTGCTGCGGCGTCTGCTGCATTGCAGTCGCGCCATTGCCAATGCTCAACTGGTATTCATTGAAAAACTGCTGCTGGTTGCGCTTGGCCTTCTTGGCGTACTTGCGTCGCTGCGAGAGTGAGCTGTCCGACTGCTCTACTTCCTCCTCCTGCATCTCCAGCAACTTGTCCTCCCGGTCGTCCAACGTGTCGCTCAAAGTCGTGGGAGTTGCTACTTTCTTCTTGCGCCCGCGCTTCTTGGCGCCGACCAGTCGATGCATCTGGATCGTTTTCTTCTCGCTCGCGTGCTTGGCGTACACTTCCGGGTGGTTCTCCTTGAGATGGCGCCATAAATTTGACGTCACGCTCTTGCTGAACCGTACACAGGCCTTGCGCTCCAGCTTGCCCTGCTGCCGACACAGCTTGCACTTGGCGATGGACGATTCCTCACGTCGCTTGAGTCCAAATCCATCTTCAATGTCGTACCAGCGATACACGGCCGACACGCTGGAGGCGCCGTTGGCGGCGGCTCCACCGGAGCCTGAATTCTGTCCCTGCGCAGTAGAGTTCGCCCCCGTTGGAGTGACAGCCGCCGAACCGGTCTGCGTTGCCTCTAGCTGCTCGGCGTGGTGGCGGCTCAACCGCTCGATCTCGTTCTTGACCTCCTCGGTCATGTCCAGCGCCATGCCCGAGGCGGATGCGCCGCCGGCCCCGGCGGTCGCGCCCTCGACGTGGATCACGGCATCGGACTCGGCGCCGTCGTCGTACAAAGCGTGGCTCGCTTCCTCGACTGACGGATCCATGTCGAGCATTGCCGTAGGCGGGAGAGTGATGGTCGGTCTCGATCGAATCGCGCGCTCAATTTATGAATCGCACGCCCCCGAAGTCAATGAATGGCGGGCCAGAGAATATGGCCTGGCTTAGTGTGACGTACACTAATTTAAAAATCACGGTGATAGTTGAGGTTTACCACATAAAGAAGACTGCGCATTACTGTACGAGTTGGTTGCAAATGACGCAGCCGCCGCAAATGCTCAGCCATGTCACACCCAGCCGCATGACTTTATGAGAAACGTGGCTTCGGGTCGCTGCAGGATTAAAAGATCAACGCAACAGTGGATATCTTGCAGCCACAATGCGCTCTATTAGCGTTTTCTTTTTCCGTCAAGGTGGGATCGCCTGAAGAAAACCCGCAAATCCTGCACCAGTGTCCAACGCCAGTGAAGAAGCACCACTGTGTGCAAAAACAACCAGCAGCTGGGTGAATTGCATATCCTTTGGATAACCACCACGGCGTAAGTGGTCTGCAATCGTTGAATCAAACACATATGCAGTGCCCACGAGAGCGAGTTGCTCAGATGGGGAGAGTGGAGCAAGGTTACATGTGCATGTGTCCAACTGCCATGTGGCTCATCCACACAGATTCTAACGAAATATCCGTTAACAACTTCAAAAGCGTCGTCCTTGTGAAGTTGATACGATTCGGCGCGATCGCATTCAGAAGCTTCCACCCAACCAACAACGAATGGTCACGCTCCTTTCATACTCGATATTGCCCAGCAAACAGTCCAAGTGGATACGGATTTGCCCACGGTTCTCGCCCCGCAGTATTCGGTTGGCGAGGTACCGTAAATCAGCCCTGCCCTGGCTCGTGTAACTGCCAAATTTTATAACCGCTTCACTCCTCATCAGTCGTGGGTTCAGGCGCCGACCCAACGGCTCATTGCCATTCTGCGATTGCGAGGGAAAGCCCACCATGCATCAGGACTCGCAGCGCAGCGTTGGCAGCGGCCGGCGGTTCAACTACCTGGAATGGGAGGAGGAGCCGGCGCTCGCGGAGCTGCACTCGTTCCGCGGCCAGATGAGCGACCGCGCAATGTCGGCCGGCTCGGAGGGCGAGCGGTTCCGCGGCGCGTCGCACTCGGACGTCGTGTACGAGGAAATGAACGAAACGGACGCCACCACGGGCATCTTCGAGGTGCTGCAGCGTAAGTTCGGTTTCCAGCAGAGCAGTGTGGCCAACCAGAAGGAGCACTTCGCGTGCTGGGTGGCCAACTACCGCCTGGCGGAGCAGGCCAAGGGCAACGACAACGCCACCTACGCGCTCTTCCGCGTGCATCAGCGCTTTTTCAAGAACTACATCAAGTGGTGCAAGTTCCTGCACACGCCACCGCGTGCGGTGACCAATGCGAACGAGTCGTCCGTGGACATGGAGAACCAGATCGCGCTGTTCCTGCTCATCTGGGGCGAGGCCGGCAACCTGCGCTTCATGCCGGAGTGCATCTGCTTCCTGTACCACAGCATGTCCAGCAAGCTGTCCGTCTTGGACGCCATGCCCGCGGCTGAAGAAGGCTACTATCTAAAAGAGATTGTGCGTCCGGTCTACGCAGTGATCTCGCAAATGCGAACGAATGTTGCGCCCGAGGGCCAGAAGCCCATCGACCACCAGGATCTGATCAACTACGACGACGTGAACGAGTTCTTCTGGCGGAAAGAGTGCCTGAAGTTCAACGAGCTCAACGTCGCTGAGGTGCTCACGCACCAGGACCCCAAGACCTTCCGTGAGAAGCGGAGCGTGTTCAACCCGCTGCTGGCGTTCTTCCGCATCTGGTTCTTCCTGATCGTCCTATTCCACACGGAGATCGCGGTCGTCTACGTCGCGTACAAAACAGATCCGGATAGTACAGATGGATTCTCGTTGTTCGACAACTTCTTGGATTCGGATTACAAGGATATCCGGAACCACGCGCTGTACTCGATCTTTATCACGGTCACGGGGCTGCAGGCGTTCAGAGCGATCTTGCAAGCGTGGCTTCATGGACGTCGCGCCTGGAAGAATATGCTGTTCGCCGTGGGCATTTTCATCCGACTCGCCTGGCATACTTTGTTCCTGGCTCTGTTCATTATCATCAATGTATCGCCGGACGAAGACTGCCCTGTCGGATCCATCAGTCACATCTTGCCAGGTGGCGGCACTGCGGGCTCGTACATGTCCATGGGACTATGGTTCATCGTCATCTACGGTGCGCCAGTGGTGTTTGCGGGATTGCTGCGCATGGCGTGTGTTCAAGCTGTTTGGAGAATCGGATTCTTGAATGCTCTTGATGGAACCAAAGACCAGTATATCGGTCGACACATGGCACAACCATGGGGACCATTCCTCGCATACTCGCTCTCATGGATGGTTATCTTTGCCTGGAAGTTCTACTTTAGTCTTATGTTCATGATCAAGCCGCTTGTTGGGCCGAGTATCGAGATTTTTGACCTCGCTGTTTCCGACACGCAAGAATCCAACAGCATCGTCAACAACCACAACATGATGTTTATCATTGCTCTCTGGGCTCCGATCTTCTTGGTGTACATGTACGACTTGCAGATTTGGTTTATCGTGTATCAGTCGGTTGTCGGATTATTTATGGGTATCCGAATGAAGCTCGGACACCACACAGGTCTCAACAATCTCAAGGCAGCACTCTACGTGGCTCCTCAGCTCTTTGATAAGGCCGTGATGTCTGACCACGCGAAGAAGCGGCGCAATGGGTTTTCTGAATCGGATACTGAATTAGCTGCCTACGAAGGCATGCGCTTGCGATTCGCTATTATTTGGAACGAGGTGGTGAGCAACTTTCGATTGAACGATCTGCTAGATGATCGCGAGACTGTGATTTTGCAGTATAGAATTCTTGGAAAAGGACAACACGTTCAAGAGCCTATTTTCTTGCTCGCTGGCAAGTGCGCGAAGGCGATTGAAATCGCATCTAAGACTCGCCCCAAGAAGGGCAGCACGTCGACATTGATCATGAAATTAGCGAAGGCTGGTGTCATGGATGGAGTTCGAAGTGCCTTGGAATTGTTGCGAGGAATGTTTTACATTTTGCTCGGTGAGGAAGAAGAAGGCGCCTTGAGTGTCCTGGATTATCTGTACAATTCCCCTGACGTGGCTTCAGTTGTCGATTTCAAGCAGCTCCCAGCGCTCGTCGATCTAATTGTCGAGCTTTTGTCGATTATTCTTGATCTGCCGGAAGACGTAACTGTTATGGAAGGAACAAGCGCTGAAACACAGGAATCTCGTATGGCTTTCCACGCCCAAGTTACGCGAGTGGTGGAAATTATGAACTCCATTAGTCAAATGATTCAGTTGATGGTATCGGATACGTCGGTCACGGCCAAGTTACGCGGTTGCCGATTCTTGCGTGCGACGCCCGATCTTGCCTTTCAGAAGGAGCAGCTACTGAGTCTGTACATGGCTGATGCAAACGCAGAAACTGGTTTATTCTCGTCATATCGACGTGACGGCCCAACTTCTTTTGCGGCTGAATTTGCTCGCGAAGATTTTATCTCAAGTTGCACGCGTCTATTTTTCCTGCTGCGTCTGGATGTTGCGAACTCTATGCCACGTTGCGAAGAAGCAAAGCGCCGAATGGGATTCTTCCTCCATTCGCTGCTGATGGAAATGCCAACTGTTACATCTCTTGAGGCCATGCCATCGTTTTCGGTCATGACGCCTTACTACAGCGAGACTGTGCTGTTCACGCTCGACGAGCTCAAGGATCCTGTACACTCCAACCCACTCTTCGAAAAGCTTAATGAGCGCGCTATCGAGAAGGGACAAACAGAACTGACAATCATCAAGTATTTGATTACGTTCCACGCAGAAGAATGGAGTAATTTCTTGGAGCGAATGGGCTTAGCTTCGCTTGAAGAGGCGCTAGTTGCCACGCCAACTCAGGTTCGTCTTTGGGCGTCACTCCGTGGACAAACCCTTGCGAGAACCGTTCACGGCATGATGATGTACGAAGATGCTATTCGTCTTTTGCGGTGGCTGGAGCTTTATTCTGAGCCAGATGTGGATGAAAACATGCGTGTCACAGAAATGAACCACCTATCAGCACTCAAGTTTTCCTACATTACTGGTTGCCAGATTTACTCGCAGCAAGTTGCTAAAGGAGATCATCGCGCTGCTGATATTGACTTTTTGATGAAAAAATTCCCAAGCTGGCGTGTCAGTTTTGTCGATACTATCAAGGGCGAAGACTCGACTCGGTATGATTGTGTGCTTGTGAAGGCAGAAGGTGACCAAATCGTGGAAGTATATCGCTATGAATTACCTGGAAATCCAATTTTGGGTGAAGGCAAGCCAGAAAACCAAAATGTAGCTCTCCCGTTTACGAGAGGCGAGTATCTTCAGACGATCGATATGAACCAAGAGCACTACTTCGAGGAGACGATCAAGATGCCGAACTTTTTGGCCACAGCCACTCAGCATGGCGAAGATGTGACTGTGATTGGTATGAAGGAGCACGTGTTCACGGGTCGTGCCTCATCTTTGGCGCGATTTATGACTCTTCAGGAACTTGTATTCGTGACGATGACGCAGCGAGTTCTTGCGAAACCACTTCGATCCCGTATGCACTACGGTCACCCCGATGTATTCGAAAAGTCTTTTGTCATGACAAATGGCGGTGTTTCGAAAGCCAGCAAGGGCATCAACCTTTCAGAGGATGTTTTCAGCGGATACAATGTCACTCTGCGTGGTGGTTTGGTAACCCACGTTGAATTCATGCAGTGTGGTAAAGGACGTGATGTGACGCTGAGTCAAATCAATGCTTTTGAAGCCAAGCTATCTAATGGTTGCGCCGAAAGTTGCTTGAGTCGTGAAGGTCACCGGCTTTCGAACAACCTCGACTTCTTCCGCCTGAACTCGATGTTTAATGGTCACTTCGGCTTCTATATTTGCAATGCCCTCACGGTTTTTTGCGTGTACGTGTACGCCTACGCTAAATTGTATGTGGGCACGCACACTCAACTGGAAAAGGATGCAATCGCCTCATCTGACAGCTTGGATTCTCTTGCGAGTGTTATGACGACCCAGTATGTTCTTCAATTTGGTATGCTCACGATTTTGCCACTGTTTGTCACCCTCTACGTTGAGTTTGGCCCCATGCAAGCTGCATACAAGATTGTGGAATTGATTGTCACCCTTGGAATTGCGTTTTACGTTTTCTTGACTGGCACAAAGGCTCACTTTTACGACGTTGCCTTGATTCGTGGTGGCTCCAAGTATCGAGGTACCGGCCGTGGCTTTTCAATCACACGAGATCCGATGGTTAATTTCTTTAAAGAGTACGGCGTTTCTCATTTCCGCAAAGCTGTCGAGCTAATGGGCATCATGATTCTTTACGGTATTTACGGAGACTTCAACATCGGCGCAGACGCTTTGGAAGAGTATTGCGAATCTCTCGGCTCAGGTTCTAGTTCTGGCTGCTCGTCTGATTCTGTCTCAATACCAGCGAGTGTTGCTGCTCTAGTGGAATACAGCTCTGTGGCTCAGAGTTACGGAATTGCCTCATTCGCTGTTTTGCTTCTTGGAGCATGCTGGTTGTGGTCACCGTTCCTCTTTAACACCGACGGTTTGGTGTTCCAGAAGACAAATATCGATATTGCAAATTGGTTTGCATGGATGGTGCGCGTCAAAGGAGACGAGGAGCTAGTCAGTGATGATGACAAGGGCTCAACTCAGTCCCCAGCCACTCCAAAGGATGGATGGATCGAATGGTGGCAATCCGATGTGGAACTAATGGAGAATCTTGGACTCATGGGTCGCATGACCTACTGGATTCGTGAGTTGCGACACCCGTTCGCGATGTACTACGTGTGGATCACGAACTTCTCTCTGGTCGAGATGCCGCTTTTATTTGCGTTGATCGGCGGTGTCTGGTTTCTGCTGTGGAGTTCGGGTCGTGCGACTCACTGCACTGTAGGCAAGAACCAGCGTGCAAACATGCTTACCATCCGCGGCGGCATGTACATGGTTTGTGCTGTTGGTGGCATTTCGATTATTCCCGTTGTCTTCGGCCAAATCATTGGCTGGTCGTTTGTGAAATCGGTCACCATCTCAGTCTGCATCTTTCTGGGTCTGAACACCATTCTCCAGTATGCAGTGGCTTGCCATGGCATGTTTGGACTTTCCGTCGCTATGTGGACTCCAATTACGACGTTGGGTTTCCTGTTTGACATGCTTGTCGGTGTGTTTTTGGTCATCCCGTTGCTCGCACTTTCGTTCCTTCCTTTCATGCGCATTCTGCAGACACGCATGATGTACAATGGCGGTTTCTCTCGTGCGCTCAGTTCCGGCTCGGAGGTTGCTGCCTCGCTTTGCATTCTGCTCGGTCTTCTGAGTGGGTTCTTGTTCGGGTTCATTTCCAGCTTCGTGTCCAGCCTGGGGTACATCAATGACCCAAGCGATTATTTCATCAACCGCTCGTTCTTCTACTATGCGGCAGACAAGGTGTACGATACATCTGAATTGAAGGTGCTTTGTGCGTGCGCTAGCATCGTTGGCATCAGTATCAGCTTGATTTTGTCTCGATGGATTGGACGCCGCGGAAATATGCTCTTGGGATGCTCTTTGATGATGCTCAGTCTCGTACTGAACTTTTTCACTGATTCCGTGGCGATTCGAATCACGTGTTGCATTGAATCGGCTGGCAGTGTCATGCTGCTCATGAACTATCTCTTGTACAGTGTTGAAATCTGTACCAAGGGCTGGAAGGGCAAAAGTATCGCGCTTTTCCTGCTTGGAACTTCGCTGGGATATTTCGTGCAAGCGCTTTTGCAGAATAGCAGTGATTCCTCGACCACATCGACTAATTTCAGCGACGATTACTGGCGAAGCGTTCCCTTGTACGTGTGCGGGCCTTTGATCCTGGTCTTTGTGCTTGCATTGTGGTTTATTCCGGAAAGTCCCGTGTGGCTGATGAGTCGCAAGTACGATGAACAGGCCAAGGATGTGCTCATCCGGCTGCGCCGTCGCCAAAACGTGTCTTGGGATATGACAGGAATTAGCAACGAACTTTCTCGATCACCGACTGGACAAAACTACGCTTTTCGAGCGGTTTTCGTGTGCACGTTGCAAGGAATGCTCGGATTTCTGATGGCAAACACGCTGCTGTTGCGAGTGCAGTTGACAGGATCGTCGACTACGAGTGGGGATTCTTCTCCTTGGATGATGCATTATGGCCTTGCCACTTCTGTTGGTATTGGATTCGCTATCTTCCTGATCGACAATGTTCGCCGCAAGACAATTCTGAAGGAGTTCCTGTCGTTCCTTGCGGTCGTGTCTCTTCTGTGCGCCATCATCGGTGGACTCGGCGGAAGTCAGGGCAATTTCGTCAAAGTACTAATATTCTTCGTGCACGTCTTTGCCGGATTGAGCTTGATGAGCGTCGCTATGCTCAGCCCATTGGAGATGTTTCCTGCGAGGGTCGGACCTCTGTTCTTTGGGCTGTCTCTGGGTATGAATTACGCAGTGCAGGCGTTGATTTACTACTGGCTGCCTTCGTTTGGCTTGGCTTATTTCATCTTCATGGGTCTGTGCGTTGCGATGACTGCCGTGTTGTTCCTGTTCTGCGCGAGTACGAAGCACGGCGCTATCCAGCTTAAGACTGAAAAGCGTGAGCAGCGTCGCATCCAGGACCGTCTGGACGAAATCGAGCAGGTCACGCGCATCACGGAAGCCCAGGCGATGGAAGAGCACATGATGCAGCAGCAGCAGAGTCGTATCGCACGCGCGCAGACAATGCAGCGGAAAAACTCCCACCACGGATTCAGTCAAGGCGTCATTGCTCGTGGCCGCGTTCCTAGTGGAGGACCCGTCATTGAAACTTTCGAGGGCGACGAATCGGCACCAAACACGGCCTACCTTCGCCAGACGAGCAACCAGTTGGCCAACAGCTCGTTCATGGACGAGGCTGCCACGGACGAATTGCTTGCGAATCTGATGGAGAACGATATCGTGTATCCCGTCGGCCAGTCGCGGTCGGAGGCTTTGATGCGCTCGCAGACTTTCCCGGACGCCGAGTTGCAAGCCGAAACGCGATCCATGAAGTTGTAAGAGGGTAGCTGTGCATATTATATTAGACTATACCCTTTGTTTCACTTGAGGCTTGTAAGCGTTTGCTTTAACTTGGAAGTGACGTGAGATCTTCATGGTGCCCGTCTCTCTTCGGGGTCGGACTTAGTACCTAATTCGATATTATAACCAAATTGCAAATCCAACGGGAATAAGTACCGTAATGAATCTCAATAAAGAGCTTTATCAAAATAATGTACTTCTTTACGTTATTATACTGATTCGGATCAGCACCGGACTAGACCTCAATAAAGCACTGTATCAAAGTAATGTACTGTTTTACGTTATTTCGGTGAATCGGACAATTTCAACCTATCACCATCGATGTTCTAAAGTGCAGCCACAACAACCAGGGCAATCATGACCTGAGCCATCCACTTGTGCAGCTCCATGGCACTCACGCCACCCGAAGTGGCACTGGTGCTGCTTCCTTCGGTGGAGCTGCTTGCCTCCTGCGCGCTCCCGCTCTGGCTGCTGATGGTGCTTGTTTCGTCGCTGCTTCCGCTATCAGTAATGCTCTGTACTTGGAGTTCGGTATCCTCATCTGATGAAGTTGCGGCCGTCGAAGCGCTTGCACTGACACTGTCGACCCAGCCAGCACTGGCCTCACTGACCGCCAGACTCGAGGCATCACTCGGCTCCGAAGACGCGCCGACGTCCTCGTCCGACTCGCTGCTGCTGCTTGTCGCGCTGGCCGCTTCAGTGGTGGCTGGAGAGCTGGTGGCGGGCGTAGTCGTCGTTGGCGTCTTTGTCGTAGGCGTGGGTGTTGTGGTCGTAGACGAAGAGTTGCTGGAGCACGTCATGGCCAGCGTGTCCAGTGTATAGGCATTATTGCAGGCTTGCGTGCCGGAGCAGCTGGAGGACGACAGATCAGCAACACACAGCATCCAGCAAGCGTGACCGGACACTGTGGCGTCCTCGCAGTCACAGTACTTGGTGCACAGCGCCGCGTCGTCAGTCGATTCGTGATTACAGGTCACTTGGCACGAGTAAGTCAGTGCAGAGGTGTCTGCACCCGACTTGGCCGAGCAGATCTTGGTCGAGCAGCTCGTGTCTGACGCCAGCAGTCGGTGGCGCGGCGGACACGCCACAGCAGCGAAGGCTCCGTTGTCCTCGCCGCTCTCGATCAGGTAGCGGGTCGTCTGGTTGGCGTACTGGCCGTAGGTCATGCCCGTGTTCTCCATCACGTCGTCAGCCCCAAGCAGCACCATCTTGCCGAACCAGGCGCGCAACAGAGTGTGCTCCTCAGCAGTCGAGGCGTCCGCATAGCTCAGGCCCTTGGGGTAGCGCATGCCGTGCAGTACGGGACGCAAAGGCGGCGTGGTCTGGATCCACTGGTTGATGCCCTGGCCCATCATGAGCACCAGCTCGTCAGCCTGCAGCAGCGCACGCACACGCTCGCCAGCAGCCGTTTCGATGATCAGACCGGCGTCTTCGCTGCGT
>JAADVF010000566.1:0-19197 GCA_023334555.1 Elongisporangium undulatum | reverse complement strand
TGCGACCGACTGCTTGCGTTTGCTATTATAAACGATCATCCTGTTACCACAGCTCGGTTTGCTTTAGGACTCATCCATGAACAAGTCTTTAAGGGACCGGGACGCGCTGGCCCGACCATCACTTCAACACTGTGTGACATGCCAGCCGTCCACACGTGATGGACATCTTGCAGGCGCTTCAATGTCCTCTCAAGCTGAGTGGCTGTTCGCGTAGTGTGACGCTCTCCGCTTTGAGTCGCTTCTAATACCTGAGATTTCGAGGCTTGCGCTGCGAGGCTGCCGCTACCTTTGTCAGCTGACGTCCCGTTCGCATCGCAGCCCTCTGCGCCGATATCACGAGGAAAACGTAATGAGTGTGCGCGATCCGCTGCGCCAGAGCGCTTGCTCGGCCCAGGGCAATGCGCTTTCCGCCGGTGAGTCTGGCCCAGAGACGTACGGAGAAGTGAGTGGACGAGAACACCATTCGGGCCAGCGACATTTCCAAGCCGAGAGCATGAATCAGGGCCTGAAACACCGCATCACCATGAGCCTCAAAGTGATGTCTCATATCCTAAGGAATGAATGCTAACTTGACGTTTTACAGTCATTCTGTCGTCGGAAGTCGGACGAAGAATTAAAACCGGTATGATACCGGTACGTTAGAGAGTGCCGAAGTCGGACGAACAAGGCAATTCCCCATGAGCTTCCTGGACGAGTCGGGCGCCACGCTGCAGGAGGCGCTGGCCTTCATCGATGCGCACGAGTCCAGTATTGTCTGCAGCGGATATGGCGCACAGCGCAGGCCTCGTAAGAGCCGCAAGATCGGCTACTGGGAGCGGCTCAAAGCAGAGAGAGAGAGTCTGCGCGAGGAGGCGGCGGCGCTCGAGACGACACTGAAGCAGCTCCAGGCCCAGGCGCAGACCGGGACCGTCGATCCCGTGGGTAGGGAGCCGTGGGTGCTCGCTGGGCTCAAGGCCGTGGAGACAGCGGTGCTCGCAAAGCAAGAGAACCAGCGCCGCCTCGGGGCTGAGAAGCTGAACCACCGGCTGAAAGACCTGGTTGCGAGGAACTTCCTCACGATCGAGACGCTGAAGAGCCAAGTAAGCCATTCTGGTACTCGGGAAGGGATCAACAGCCGCACTAACGCACTAACGCTCTCCTGGCTTTGGGTTTAGACAACTGCCAACGGCGACTCGATCATTCTGCCAGCTCTTCTGAACCAAGCCACTCGATTGGAATCTCAAGCCATGGCGACTCTGGACCGCATCGGACTGTCGCAAATCGAGTCGTTCCTGTTTCGTAGCCAGCGGCATGTGGATCCGCGATTGGGCTCAGTGGTCGAGACGGTCTCTAGTACGCCGCTGATGATCTCCAGGCGACAGGCCGACGTCGCGCTCTGGCGACGATTCACGCATGATCTGGAGCTCGCCTCGGACCAGACTGTAAGTGAACGTTTTGCTTGCGTATGTGTGGCTTTAAGGCGAGCAGAGCGCAAAGTCATCGACGCCTTTGTGCTGTGTACAGAACACACAACTCATTGCTGGGGGATTCACCAAGTCGCATCCATCAACGTTCTTGTTTGGTGGCGAGCGCTTTGACCTCACGACGCACATGATGCTGCGGCGGCATGAGCACGCGGGCATCGTGGTGAATATTTGGACGGCGTTGACCTCGATTCCGAACACCGACATCCTGTTTATCGAGGAAAGCCTGATCAGTGTGCGCGATCCGACGCCCGGCGCGTCGGATGCGGTTGTGAGCCCAGCAGCGCTGTTGCAAAGCTGGTATCGGATCCATGCTGAAGAGAGCGGCCTGCCATGCGCTGGAAACGATGGAGCGGTGGCCACGAACCGTCAGCTGCTGATAGAAAACGCGATGCGTCTCCGCAGTAACCTGGGCATGAGCTACATCCAGTCACTGGAGAGCTTGCTGATGAACGAACCCACGGTCGAGTCGACTGGCGTGCCCTTGGCCATGATCAAAGCGTGAAGCTGCATTCCTCCAACCAAATATATCGAATGTGATTTATTGACGAATGCTCCTGCTCCACGAACGCCATATATTCCACACCAATTCAAGCTGGTTACACTCGATGCTTGGTACTCTCGATACCTTGGTGCATTATTACGATGATGCAAAAACTGATTGTAAGCTGGAGCTCGTTTTATATCTTACCAACAAACCCGAATGCGCATTCGCCATGTCGTAATAATGTATTGTGCCAACATCGTTTACAAATGATGTGGTCCTCGCAACTGTAGGACTGGTGGACCAACGCACTGGAGACCTCGACTACACAGATCAGTCGGATGGATTCTGTCGGGCGAGGCCCAGATTCTGCAGGAATTTCTGTCGGCCCATCCAAGCAGCGCCACTCAACTCAAAAGCATACTAGTCGAGCCAAAGTTATCTGGAGCATTCTGCACGCAAGCATTGCGATGTGCTCTGTGAAGAGAGCCACGACAATGGGCATCGATCGGAGCCGAGTTCACGCAGACGCCAGTGTAACGCGAAGGATCAAGAGCGGTTTGTCACTTGGATATATGTGGCTGGTCTCTACCATCGATCTTAAACCTACGCAAGTGGTCTCCCACTCGATTACTCAGAGACTGCATGATGAATTCTTTCAGCGGCCAATCTAGAGCGTTTGTGGCGCCATCGTCTTGCTCCACAGTGATTCGGTACCAAGTCTGAAGCAATGACTGCGCATCATGGTGGGCCATGGGTGAGCTCTCATTTGGGCGACGCACGAAGACCATGATATCTTCCACAAAGGTCCAGTGCTTGCTGGGCAGCGCAGTCAATGAAGACCACATGTAGACCACACGATCAGCCTGGATAGATGCACGCATGGTCGCCGTCACGTGCAGTTCATACGTTTGGTTCTCGAATTCTAGATACGTCGACTTCTGGAAGCTTTCGGCGTCGCTCTGTACAGCATCAGTAGGGTCAGAATCACGACAAAACAACGCGATATTTGGGCGAAATCCAACCTGCAAAGCCTTGCTCTTGGTCGCTTTGGCCAGGAAATGGTTCCCAAGTGTGTTGGCCGTCTGCTCCAGACTGCAGATCAAAGGCGTGCAGGTTGTGGCTTCAAAGTACACGCCTGCACACGCGTCGACCTTGCGTTGCGACCGAGAGACGACTGAATTGATAGCTGCAAGCTGCGTGCGTACGAGCAAGTGGTCCATGTCCAGATGCAGTCGGCCGACTCGAGCACCTAGAGCCGCTATCAGTTGCTGCTCTTGACCCATTCCTTGATGGCGAACCACAGCCAGTTGAGACCCGTAGAGCGCATTGAGATCCTAGCACAGACAGCAATAAGCAAACAGTCGCAAGACCCATACACAGCTCGTACGCACCGCTTCTGTAAGCTTGAATGCCAGCGCGGCCTCGGATGTGCGGGCCAATTTGAGCTGCTTGGCTAGGAGATCCTTCAGCTGGCGATTGGTCGCCTCGGACTGGCGCCGGCGTCGGTACTCGTCTATTGCGATCTCCATCCACGCAGCCACGCGAGGGTCACTACTGCGATGCTTGGTATCAGTTCCTCGGGATTGGATCTCAAGCTGAGCTGCGGTTGCTGCAATCGGCCTCCATTGCTGGCTGCGTGGGTCTGACTCCCGGACAGAATAGCGCAGAGACTGCTTTAATCGCGTGAGCGTGACTTCCAGCGCGCTGGCGTCGTTGCGCAGGCGCTGCAGCTCGCTCTTCACGCGGTCTCGGTGCGATCTCTTCTTCTTGGGCTTGATCGGCTGAAGCCCTGGTGAGGAGTCGCCGCCACTCGTGCTGGCCGTTGGCTCCTCTTGGGCTTCAAAGGCGTCGATGAACGCCAGCGCCTCGCACAGCGTCGCAGTGGACTCGGACTCACTCTGCAGCAGCAGCATGTATCTTCGAGAGTGACTGACCTGGTGACACCGACAAAACAGTCCGGATTATGAACACCGACGGAACGTTCTCACTGGCTGGCGCAGTTCCTGGCGGTGGCAGTATCCATCCAGTCACATCAACAATCAAAGCAAGCGATAGATTCATATAATTACGGAGCTAGCGAGTCGGCCCTCAAGAGCCCCCGATGGCTGACGAGAGCGCTATGGCGTTGCTGAATTCCGCCAAGTGGTTTTGGATGCGAGTGCTCAGGGAGCTCATGATGCTCTCCTTGAACGGGTCCGCCATACTCGGAAGCCCATTGTCCTTGACATTGACCCGATACCAGGACTGAATGAGTGACCCAGCAGCAGTTTGCGCTGGAGGAGGGTCTGCCGCCCTGCGCAGGACGATGATGCTGTCTTCGATTAGCGTCCAGTGCTGGCCTGGCAGCGTGGTCAGGGACGACCAGATGTAGAGGACGCGGTCGGCCTGGACTCGCGAGCGCATGGTGGCCTTGGATCGCACTTCAAACAACTGCTGGTTGTACTCGACCTGGAAGGATTTGCTGTGGCGCTCGTCGAATACATCCTGCCAAGGGGAGCCACATACACAGTCAGCACCAGCCAGCGCTACGAGTCCAAACAACAGAGCAGGAGACGTACTCCTCTGGCTTCGGTCTTGCCCATGAGCTGCTTCCAAAACGCCTGGTTTGCATGCTCCATACTGCAGGGCACTGGAGCACAGCCCATGGCCTCGTAGTGGACGCCCAGACTGCTGTCAACCTTGCGCTGCGATCGAGAGAGAAAGGAATTGATGTTGAGCAGTCCGGTACGCAAAAGCATTTGGTCCACGTCCAGAAAGAGCTGCTCGACCCGAGCAGTGAGCGATTGCTCTGGCGAAATGCCCTCGTACTGTGCCATGGACTGCTGGGATCCGTACATCACGTTGAGATCCTGCACACAGACACCAGCAAGACGGACGGGTCAGCACCCAGCAGTTGCCTCTTCCAAGCCAATCAAAAACGCACCTCTTTGGTAAACTGGTAGGCCAGTGCAGCCTGCGAGGCCTGGATGACCTTCGTCTGCTTAGCAAGAAGACCTTTAAGCTGCTGATTCGTGGTCTCGGCTTGTCGGCGTCGGCGGTACTCGTCCACGACGATCTCCATCCAGCCGTCTGTCGCGTGGGTTTTGTGGGCGTCGAACTGCGCCGTGGTGCTCGGACTCCCGTGCACGACCACTTGGATCTTCTTTCTGGCCTGGAACCCAGACGCCTGCTTCATGCGAACCAGCGTAGCCTCCAGCGCCTCTGCGTCGTTGCGAAGCCGCTCGATCTCCGACTTGACGCGCTCTCGATGTGGTCGCTTGGCGCGCTTGGGCCTGTTCACGGCCAAGTTCGGCACAGTCTCGATCTCGAAGGCGTCAATGAAGGCCAGCGCGTCCTGCAGCGTGGCGTCGGCCTCGCGCTCGCTCTCCAGCAGCAGCAGCATCGGGCCGCTCATTCTCCCTCTCTCTCCCTCTCCGTCTCGCGCTCGGCGAAACCAGAATGCACGTCCATGGAGACGGAGTGAAGGTTTTGTTTACGACGGTTTACGAGTCAGCGGCGGTATGAATACCGGTATTTCCCACATAGAAAACCAAGTCAGATGCATACTCTCGTCGCTGATTACGCAATAGGACCTCCATTCAGTGCACTTCAACGGAATGAATGTCATTCTGCTCTGAGTGTGCGCCAGCAGCTCCAAATTGAGTGAGCAGCATGAGCTTCCTGGTGCCGCTGGACGAGCACGAAGCCAACGCGACGCTGGCGGACGCTTTGGCCTTCATCGACGCCTTCGAGTCCGAGAATGTGGCTTCTCATACCCCACTAGTCCACAGCCCAGCGCCATCGAGAAGGAAGAGCCGAGGTGTGCGGCCAAAGTCCGAGATCGAGCGCCTCCGACAACAGGTGGACAAGCTAGAGGCCGCGCTGGAGCAGCTGAAGCATACCGATTCGCAGACGGAGCTGTTGACCAAACGCTACTCCAGTCCTTGCGCAGTTTCGCAGGTGGATGACGCAGCCATGTCCATTGTCGGTTGCGCTCTCCCGCAGTCCAAGTGGATGGAGATTCTGGTCCAGGAGCACCGTCGCCGGCGGCAAGCGGAGGTCACGAACTGCCAGCTGAAAGTGCTGTTGGCCAAGCAGATCCAGATGATCCAGTCCTCTCAAGCTGCCTTCGCCTACATGTTCACGGAGGCGGTACGTTACTTTCCTTCCGCTTTGTATTGAGGAGATTGATGACCCTGAACTGTTGGCCATTGTGTAGGACATGTCGCTGCTGTACAACTCTCAGCAGGCCATGGCGCCTCAGCACGCTACCATGTATGACGCACTCGTGGTCGATTCGCTCGCGCACCGCATCGAGAGGCTCAAGCTGGACAAGGACAATGTCATCCAGAGCTCTGGCCTCGCCAATGCCAGTTGGTCGCTGTCTCGCACAGTTCGAAACGTCGATCCTCGCTTCGGCTTGTATCTGGAAACCTCCTCCTGCTTGCCGATCCGCTGCAGCATGGAGCACGCAGACAAGCTGATATGGCAGAGTCTGCGGTTCAAGCTGATGCAGAGCCAAGACCCAAATGTGCGTCCTTGCTCTCTAGAATGACTATGATGGGTATTTTGCTAACATATTGGCTCGTGTGTTTGGCAGATCGAGATCCCTGAAGGACATACGAAAACGCAGATCCACGAGCACGAGAGGCATACGTATCGGCTGGTCACGCGAATGACACTGCACCGGCAAATCGAGAGCGACCAGATAGTGTACTATTGGTCCTCGATCTCACCCGTCATTTGCAAGGGACTTCGGTTCATCGAAGACCAAATGGTCATTATCAAGCGAGCACCGGCGGCCGATTCGCCGGAACCAACCAAGCCGACGACGCTGCTGCAATCTTGGATACGAGTGGCCGCTGAACCCATAAATCCGTCCCAGTCCTGTTTTAATATCGGTATGAACGACCCAGACTCGTTCAAGGATGCCCTGATGGACAAGCTGAGCAAGCGCTTGAGTAATTACCTGACGAGTCTCGCGAATACGCTTGAAGTCTTTTGATGTCAGAATCCAGTCCAGCTGTGATCTCGTTCCTACCGCTTTATTGGGTGATTTTGTTCTCCGTTGGCACTGCATTGGGATTAAATAGTTGAGCTGAGTGGCATACCCATACATGCATATCTCGGCTCCTGTGCTCTGCGTTAAATGGCAATCTTGCGTCGTCCAGTGCTTGAGCCGGTGCACAAGCTTCCGTCAACTAATTGACAATACAATGTTGTTATCGTTGGTGTCGATGGACTCTGTAACTGCGTGCAGCTCATTCAAGCGACCCACCTATGAAATACTACTTGACTACAGTACATAAAGGTCGCATTTTACCCTTGTGTGATAAACAACATTCTGGTCAGCAGATGTGGGGCATTAGTTATGATACTAGGGCGCTATACTCCTAGCAATGGCGGAATGTTTATCCGAGTGACGTTCGCTGGACGTGTGTCGCCAGCCAGCAGTTTGTCAACAATTGATTCACTAAAATAATACCGTCATCAAATAATATCATAGTTGCAATACACTAGCGACGATATAGGCGCTTGACGCGTCCCAGCGATCGTGTCTTGCTGACAACCTTTCGCGCAAGCATGGCTGTCAGATCGTATCCGGATCGCTGTCACTCAGCCACTTCTTGAGCTTGCGAAAATGGTTTTGGTCCCGAATGCTTGAATCGGAAATAAATGATTGTTTGAGCGTGTCCAGCGCTCGGTCACGCGCTAAACTGGCGGGTACGTCGTAATGCTGGGCATGCACGCGGTGCCAGTTTATCAGCAGTGATCCAGAGTTGCCCGAGGAGGTTAATGGTTCATACTCCACTGATTGTGGCGGCCGAACAATCACGAACGTGTTCTCCTCGACAAAGCTCAAGCGCTCAGCCGGGAACGTCACGAGCGATGAATGCATGTAAACGACGCGATGCGGCTGGTCCACTTTGCGCATACGTCCTCTGGATACGAGTTCGTACTTCTCCCTTTCCAGCTTTAACTGCTTCTTTTTCGTGAATTTGATATCGTAAACGTTCTGGTTCAGCTGTAGACGCACGCCAAACCCAGGGTCAGCTTCTACCGACAGACCAGCTTCCCACTACGAGGCGCACGTACCATAGTTCCTTTGTGCTTGTTCACTTTGTGGGAGTAGATCAATTTTAGCAGCTTCTCTGCGCGCTCGACGCTGCAAGGCATGGGTACGCAGGACGAGGATTCGAACAGAACGCCCGAGTTCGAATCGTCTTTTCGAAGCGAGCTGTTCGTGGAGCCGACGCTCGTCCGCGTGACCACGTCCTCGACGTTGAGCTCCAGCTTCATTAGCCGTTCGCCGAGCGAAGCCATGATCTGGATGTCGTCCATAGCAGTGTTCTGCGCTTTCATCACACGCTGAGTCTGGAATACGAGCGATATTTCCTGCGACCACAATGAGAGAAACGATTGAGCAATGGCATCGGAGAGCAGACACGAAGGGAGAGCGCGCGTTACCGTCTCAGAGAATGTGCCAAAGGCCGACTCCGACGCTCGGATGATCCGCATCTGCTTGGCGAGCAGCGCTTTCAGCTGCTGGTTCGTGCGCTCGGACTCCTGGCGACGGCGGTACTCGCGTAGGACAGTCTCGATGGATTTCTTGGTCTCGTGCGCACTGGAATTGAGTTCTTTGAGCATGATCAGCTGGTCCTCGTAGCTGACTTCGGACGGCTTCTTCATCTCGGCGATTCGCGCCTCCAGCTGCTGGGCATCGTCCCGCAAGCGGTGGATCTCTTGACGAATCCGGTAGCTTTGCGACCGGGCCTTTCGAACGTCCACGGTGCCCACGCGCTTCGCGCGCCCCTCCCGACGGCTGCTGCTGCTGGGCGAGGTGGAGCCCACGCTGTCCTCGTCGTACGAGTCCAGGAAGGCCAGCACGTCCTCCAGCGTGTCGCGTTCTTCCAGAAAGCTCATAGCCGATTTGCCAAATGAACGGCTGCGTCAGATGAGAGATAATCCCAGAGTGATGGTCATCTGAGTGCAGTCTGAAGGCTCGCTTTTCAGCCAATCAAATGCTAGCTTGAGACGTTTTGATTGGCTGGAACGTCAATATTATGCCCCACTGTGGGGCATAATATCGGAGGTCCAGCCAATGAGGCCCCGGTTTCTGTGCGCGCGCCACGACCCAATCGGATCGTCTCCCGTTTGACGACTGCATCCATTTTAGCCAATCATATTGATGATTGCCCAATCAAGTGGGAGTTTCGACCACATTGATTAGCTGGAATTAATTATTTTCAACCAATCAAATCCAGAATTTCGCCAGCTTGCAGCGGCAAGATTGCTGGCGCTTTTACGTCGACAACGGCGTGCGCTGAAACCGATGTTGAGACGTGCTGGATAGCGGCTTGTTTGCGCCTGACGCGCGTACTAAACATTTATGTCACTATAGGCGAGCTAAGCACCATGTAGTAGGACAGCGCTTGCTCTGTCTCTCTCCGTTGATGTTGTCTCTGCAGCACACAGGGAAAGCATAACAACGACAATGCACTGTGACACGTGGGCGTCACTGTCGACTCATTTATCAACTGAAGCAGCGAATATTTCTGCAGATTGTACCAGTACAGTACAGTAGGTTTCTGACTCGTATTGCTATGATTACATCATCAAACCTCTTCAAGTCGAGATTCTGGTTCCCATACGTATCAGTTATCAGCCTCGATGGCGTTGATTGTCCCTGATTGAGGACATGTCTGCTGTATGAGGCCAAGGCACCTCGTTTCAAGAGGCTCAAGCTGGACAAGCACAAGGTCTCTGGAGTCGCGGATGCCAGTTGGTCGCACAAGTGACCTGCTCTTGACTGGGTTGATCTGGCAGAGCCTGCGCCTGAAGCTGATGCAAGGCCACAGGCGCACTCCCGTGCTCGTAGACTGGACTGACTGTCTCGGGTATTTTGCTAGCAATATGACTGCTACTGTGTTGGGCAGATCGAGATCCCTGAAGGACAAACATGCGCATTCGCAATTCCTCAAGGCAGCGACTCTGCTAGTATCTGCTGAGCCCACAAGCCCGTCTCAGCAGTGCTGCTGCAAACATTGGGTTGGATAACCCGGATTCATTCAAGATCGTACCAAACGGAGCAAGCGCTCGAGCAGCTCTTGATGCGGACTGACGTTCGTACGAAGAACACACAGTGTCCGATGCAAATCGCCAGGTCAAAATGGATTCTTCATGCAGGGTTCTCTGTACAGTACACGGTTGGGGGCTATCTAATTCGGATCCGGATTGCCTTCGCACAGGTAGTTCTTGAGGTTGTGCAAATGCTGCACGTCGTGTTGAATCGACAGGCTCATGAAGTTCTGCTTGAACGTGTCGAGATCAAGGCTTTGCTCCAGCGTACTGGGCAAGTCATGATGCTGGACCTGGACGCGAAACCAGTTGATCAGAATAGTTCCAGGCTTCTGGCTCGCCGTGCTCTCGGCCGCTGGAATGAGGACGAATATGTTTTCCTCCACGAAGCTCAAACATTGGCTGGCCTGTGAGGTCAGCGATGCACGCACGCAGGCGACGCAGTCCGAGCGGTCGATCATACGCATGCGCGTTTTCGTGACCAGTTGATGGCTTTGCCGTTGATGCTGGAGCTGCTTCGTTTTGGTCGTCTTCACGTCACGACCAAGCTACCACGAGCAACAGAACACGCATTAGTACCATCCAGTCGATTGTGAGTCCTGGCGTGGCAACACAGAAACGTCACTCACCAGCTCTGCGTATGGCTTGGCAACCTTGTGCGAATAGATCGCATCGAACATCGTCTGCATGAGCTCCATGCTCGTGGGTAGAGGCGAGGAGGAGCAAGACTCAAAGCACGCTCCGAAGCTCGACGCAGGGTTGTGCAGCGAACTCACCGAGTCCTCTGCAGCGCGGCGGTCGATCACGTTGTCCACGTTCATCTGCAGCTGCTGCAGTCGCTCGCCAAGCGCAGCCATGATCTGGCCGTCTCCTGGCCGCCGCACTTTCAAGGCCGATGGCGAGTTGAACGCCATCGCTATTTCAGCTTGCGTGAAGACCCCAAACGCCGTTTCCGTGGCGCGGATCGTGCGCATTTGCTTGGCCAGCAGCGCTTTCAGCTGGCGGTTCGTGCGCTCGGCCTCCTGGCGGCGGCGATACTCGCGCAGCACGTTTTCAATCCAGCGCTTGGAGCGATGCGCCTGCGCGTTGAGCGCATTGAGCTTGATCAGCTTCTGCTCGTAGCTTAAATCGAACTTGAGTCCATGGATTCGCGCCTCCAGCTCGTGGGCCTCGCGACTCAACAACTGGATCTCTTCGCGGATTCGGTAGCTCTGGGACCTGCAACGTCGCGGCGCGACCGTGAGGCCACGCTTGTCCCTTCGCTTGGTACGGCTCTGTGTGGGCGACGGCGCGCCCGTTGCGCTATCGCAGGCATCGATGAACGCCAGCACGTCCTCCACCGAGCCGCTCGACTCATCCAGGAAGCTCATGACGTGGTATGAAGCGAAAGGGTTTTTGCCAGAGTGATGTTGGGCGTGGCACGAGCCAATCAAATCGTCTTGGAATCTAATATCTACCAATTAAACTCGTCATCGATCTCTGATTGGATTAAAAAAAGGCAGGTCCGATGTCATTGTCGAACGAAATAGCATGAGCTTCCTGGGCGTGGAGACCGATGACGAGAGCGAGTCGAGCGCCACGCTGCAGGACGTGCTGGGCTTCATCGACGCGTACGAAGAGCCCGCAGCAGTGGAGACCATCTCTCTCCGAGACAAGCGCGGAATCAAGAGCGTGCATGCAGCTGCGGACACGCGAAGAGCCCGATCCCAGAGCTACCGCATCCGAGACGAGATGCTGCGCCTGCGCCGCGAGGCCCAAGCGCTGGAGACGCGCATCGCAGAGCTCAAGAGCGGGACGGACAGGAACTACGAGTTGCAGCTGATGATGCTGCGGCTGCTCAACTCCAATGCGCACCGGTCCAAGCGCTGGATCGAAACTGTGCTGCAGGAGTACCGCCGCCGCCAGGACTCGGAGCGCGTGAACCGCCAGCTGAAAGCGCTGCTGGCCAAGCAGATGCGCGTGATCCAATCGTCCGAAACAGCCTTTGGCGTGTTCACAGAGACAGAGGTCTCGCTGGTGTTTGACCAACAGCGAGTGCTCATGGCGCAACACAGCGCGATGGACGAGGCCCAGATCATGGCTTTGCTGGGAGACCGCATGAACAAGCTGGAACTAAACGTGGACAGCGTGGTCCATGGCATTTGCTCTGAGTCCATGAGCTCGCTGCTGAATCCTAACGCGGGCGTCTCGTTTGAATCGTCCTCCTGCACAACGATCCCGTGCAGCGTCGAGCAGGCCGACGCCATGTTGGTCCAGCAATTCTACCGCAAGGTGGCCAAACGCAGTGCGACTATGGTACGTTGTGTCCGCTTATCAGTCGCCTCTGGACGATCGTTGACTCTGTCGCCTCCTGTGCTGTTGTCGTAGCTTGATTTCAATATCAAAGACGTCCGAATCATCAAACACAAGCAGTTCCAGCATGAGCAGCAGAGCTACGAGCTCGTGGGCAAAGGTCGGATGCGCAAGATCGATCACCCGGAGCACGTTGTGTTTGTGCGTTCGTCACTGATTACACTGCCCAGCGAGCGCCTGTCGTTCATCGAGGAGAGTATCGTGGTCATTTGCCGACCAAACGTTGCCAGCAATCCATCGTCCGAGTCTGGGGCGATCCTAGTCAACTGGCATTGTGCCCATGCTCAACATGACGACCAACCATCCGCTTTGGAGCCCAATGGCGCAATGGGGACGCTCAAGCAAAAGTTCATCGGTGCGTCAACCGATCGAGATCGCCACCACATGCGCAAGATCAAGCATTGGCTGTGCGAAGTCAAGCCACGAAGCCCCGTAAATAAACTGAGACCGACAAGTTGACCCCGACGCATACTTGGTGTATCTGCATACCCGCTAATGGTTCTTGTTATCAAGCCAAACGATCTGGAGGCCGTGTGCCATAGATTTGCATGGACTTGTTGGACAAAGTGCACAATCGCACAATCAAAATGCCTTTTCCTTTGGACCTTTGTGGCTCGGTCCAATGACAGCGCTCCAGGCGGCCATGTCACCATGCAAGATGACACGTCAGCGATAGGATATCAGCCAAAGATGCATAGACAAGAGCTGCTGCATTCTTTAAGCAGCAGCTCATTTGGGAATTCACCAGCGGCTGAAACAAACGGCAAGCGATGACAGTAGCAGACGACGAAGAACCCAGTGCGCTCCAGGTTCCTGTGGTGGACATTGCCAAGCTGGTGGCTCTGACAAACGACAGCGATCTGAACGCCGCCCTGCAGAGTCCGGACGGGTCACTTGCAGAGATCATCGACGCCATCCGAGCTGCCGCCAGTGAGTGGGGCTTCTTCTACATAAAGAACCACGGCATCGCTACACAGGAGATTGAAAATTTGCGCATGAGAACGCGCGAGTTCTTCGCGTTGCCCAAGGACGTTAAAAACGCGATCCGTCGTGACGCGCGCAGTACGCATCTCGGGTATTTCGACAGCGAACTGACCAAGAACAAGCCGGACTGGAAGGAGGTTTTTGACTTTGCCGGGCGGTTCCGTGAAGCTGATTCGCTGACGGACAACAGCAGCATCCCAGAGGCGCTCCGCTCCACGAATATTTGGCTTCCAGAGCGTGTTCTGCCAGAGTTCAAGCGAACGATGCGCGACTACTACGACACGACCGAGCAGATTGCGCGTCGACTGCTCAAGGTGTTCGCGGTCGCTCTGGGTGAGTCGCCGGACTTCTTTGATCCGTTTTTCAGCCATGAGAACGAGGAATCCAGACCGTCCAACTCCAGCTTCATTCGGCTGAACCACTATCCTGTAGCTCCAGAGCCCGAGAAGACCATGGGCGTGTACCACCACACGGACGGAGCGGCGCTCACGGTGCTGCAGCAGGACGACAACGTGGCCACGCTGCAGGTCTTCCACCGTGAGCAGCAGAAGTGGGTCTTCATCCCACCCATCAAGGACACGTTCGTGATTAACATTGGCGATACGACCCAGGTCTGGTCCAACGACAAGTTCGTTGCGCCCTCGCACCGCGTGCTTGCAACAAACACGGCAGACCGGTACTCGGTGCCGTTCTTCTACCAACCGCTCTATGGCGTGGACATCGAGCCCATCATTGTCAACAGCGAAGAGAAGCCAAAGTACCGTCGGCATAACTACGGCGATTTCCTGCTCGAGCGCTCGACTGGAGACTATGGCGAGGAGCACCTGAGTCACTATCGCATCGAGTAAGGATGATTGATTGATCGTAATCGTATTGAAAAGCCTTGAACATAGTTAAGCCCAAGCCATCAAACGAAGGCAGAAGTCTCTTCGCTCAGCAGGGCCTTGAACTTGCGCAGGTGTCGCTCGATGCGCCTGCCCGATAAGTGGATTATTGTCTCCTTGATTCTGTCTGAAGCGTGATCAGATCCTGAAAAGGTCGAGAGGTCGTGGCTTGCGGCGTGAACACGATGCAAGCTGAACACGAGCGATCTGGGCTCTGCTGTGGTGTCCGAGTCTGGAGACTTGCTCAGGACGATAAACATACTGTCCTCGACAAAGGTCAAGCCTTTACTGGGGATCGAAAGCAGTGCCGAGCGCACATACACGACTCGGTCGTCCAGCCTGATCTTGCGCATTCTTGTGTTCGAGTGGAGCTGGTATCGCTTCTGGTCGTGGTGCAGCTGCAGAGTTCTCGTCATTTGGGCGTCTATGGGTTCCCTGTCCATCTATCACACAGGAGTTAGCGGTGAGCTCTTCATTCATGCAGAAGGAAGGAGCAGTAACGCACTAGAGACGCCTTGTTCTTCTCCACCAAGTGCGAGAATCGGTTCAAGAGCAGCAGGTCTGCGTACTCTACGCTGCAGTGAACAGAAGCGCAGGATGACGATTCAAACACGACGCTGGAGTGTCGATCGGCGTTGCGCACGAGGCGCGATGAGCTCGAGTTGAGTCCAGTGCGGTCGACTACGTTGCCCACATCCAGTTCCAGCTGCTTCAGCCTGCTGTCAAGCGGTGCCATGACCTGCAACTCATCGGAAGCCTGATTCAGCGCCTGCATCCTTCGCTGGGAATTGGAGACCAGTGAACATTCCTGTCAGCAGAGCGAACATGTCAGTCCAGTACAAGATGGAGAGCCCTTAGGCCGTGTTGACCTCTTTCGTGAAGACCCCAAATGCCAACTCTGATGCTCGGATCATACGCATCTGCTTGTCCAGCAGCGCTTTGAGTTGGCCGTTGGTGCGCATGGCTTCCTGATAGCGCCGATACTCCTGCAGAACAGCGTCGATCCATTCAGAGGACTGGTGTGTCGTGTTGGCCCTGAGGTATCCCAGCTCTGCCAGTCGGTCCTCGTAATACGCAGTGCTGCTGCTGGGCCTGCTCTGCAGCTGTTGGAGTCTGCGCTCAAGCGTCTCCGCCTGGTTTCGCAGGTACAGCAGCTCGTCCTTGATCTGGCTGGCACTGAATCTTGGCGGCGCGAGTGGCTTTGGCGGCAGCAGACAAGGAGAAGCGGACGCTCGGCTGAGCGTATCTCGTTCCCAGTCGTCTACGAACGCCAGCACGTCCTGCAGCGTCCCGCTCGCCTCGCCCTCGTCCAGGAAGCTCATGAGAAGGATGCGATGGGCGACCTTCCTTGGTGCGATTGGTTGTTATCTGCGTCTGACGCTCCAATCAGACAGCTCTCTCACCCATCAATGACGTTCATTATTACTTCTTAATGCAGGTATATAGACAGCCAACAGCTCGCAGCAGCTCTCACGCAGCCGCCTGCTGCTCTGGATTGATGCGGAAGCGGCTGATCTGCACTTCCTCGCCAATGTCCGAGTAGTTGCCCATGGCGCGCTCCAGCAGGAACTCGCCGTAGTTGTGCGCGTGGTACTTGGGTTTCTCGTTCGCGTGCACGACAATGGGCCGGATCTCGGCGTCCAGCAGCGGCTGGTAGAAGAACGGCACCGAGTACCGGTCGCCCTCGCTGGTGGCCAGCACGCGGTGCATGGGCGCCATGAACTTGTCGTTGGACCAGACCTGAGTCGAGTCGCCAATGTTGATCACGAACGTGTCCTTGATCGGCGGCACGAAGACCCACTGCTGCTGCTGGCGGTGGAAGACCTGCAGCGTAGCCACATTGTCGTCCTGCAGCAGCACCGTGAGCGCCGCGATGTCCGTGTGGTGGTACACGCCCATGGTCTTCTCGGGCTCCGGAGCCACGGGATAGTAGTTCAGCCGCGCCACACTGGAGCTCGTGGGCTTGTTGGGGTCCCTGCCGTGGTTAAAGAACTGGTCGAAGAACTGCGGGGTCTCGCCCAGCGCCACGGCGAACACCTTGAGCAGCCGGCGCGCGATCTGCTCGGTCGTGTCGTAGTACTCGCGCATGGTCCGGCGAAAGCCCGGCAGCGCCTGCTCCGGCAGCCACGCGTTCACGGAGCGCAGGTTCTCCGGGATGCTGCTCATGATGTCAGCAGCTAATTCTTCAGTGTCCGTGTCTCTGTGGCGGCCGGCAAAGTCGAACACCTCCTTCCAGTCGGGCTTGTTCTTGGTCAGCTCGCTGTCAAAGTACCCGAGATGGTTGTCCGGGCGGCGCCGGATCGTGTTCTTCACGTCCCTGGGCAGCGCGAAGAACGCGCGCATGGCTTCACGCAGCGCCTCGATCTGGTCCGACGCGATGCCGTGGTGCTTGATGTAGAAGAACCCCCACTCGCTGGCCGCGGCGCGGATGTTCTCGATGATCTCCAGTAGCGGGCCATCCGGGTTCAGCAGCGCGGCGTTCAGATCCGCGTCTTCCTTGAGCGCCACGAGCGCGGCGATATCCACGACCGGCACCTGCAGCACGCTGCTGAGTCTCTCATTGGCCACCATCTCGAGAGAGAGTTCTGTTGGGTCTCTGGTGCGTTCCCGAGTGAAGACACTGGCGTCAGCAGTCCCCAGGATCTTCCATGGAAGGGTCGGTGATATGGAGCTTCAGTGTATCCTGGCACCCTGTACCAGCCGTCATTCCTCATGGTATACGCATACACTCTGAAGCTCCACATCACTTGTTGAGAGATGGAGCCGCTGAGGGAGGGAGAGACCGGCGCGACGCTGCAGGACGTGCTGGCGTTGCTGGACGCCTGCGACAGCTTCAGAAGCAGCAGTGGGGAAAGCAATGAGTCGTCGTCGTCGTCTTCCCCATACTTCCCGACGAAGCCGAGACGAGACGAGAGCCACAGCTACTACCGGACCAGGAACGAGCTCCAGCGGCTGCGCCAGGACGCCGCCACGCTTGAACGCCGTTTGACGGAGCTCCAGCACAACCGAGCGTCGATCTACGAGCAGCGCCTGGCAGAGCTCAAGGCGCTCAGTGCAGTCGTGGCCAAGCAGCGGATCGAGCGAGTGCAGAGCGAGTTCCAGCGGCGCAGCGAGGCCGAGCGTACGAACTGCCAGCTCAAGGCACTGCTGGCCAAGTACGTGCAGATGATCCACGTGATGGAGTCCGCGTTCGCCATGATCTCGGATGCGGTAATGTCAGCTCTGTCTGCTGCTGAGTTGCTGGTGGCTGTTGGAACTCACGCTGCTCTTCCGCTATCCATAGGACGTTGCGCTGGTGTTCAACACCAAAGGCGTCCTGACGCAGCCCAACAGGAGACTGCCGCAGGACGAGCAGACGCTGAGCACGCTGGCGGATCGGCTAAGCCGACTGGAGCTGGACGTGGACAGCGTGGTCGACCGCGTGATCGCAGAGCATTCGTCCACGAGTTGCCACTCGCAGCGCCAGTTCGATGCCGACATAGCCGTGGTATTCGAATCCGTGATCAGTCGGCCCGCGGCCTGCAGCCTGAACCAAGCGCACAAAGCGATCGTAGCCGAGTTCACGTACCACATGGCCAAGCGCAAGGTGCTTGTGGTACGTTGTCACCCAACTCACGGCTTCTGTGCGTAGGATCTAACTCCAGTTCTCTTGTTCCAGTGTGACCAGCAGCTCTCAGACACGCACGAGACCGAAGTCATGCAGTTCCAGCACGAGCAGCAGAGCTTCGACCTGGTGGACAGAGCCCGCATGCGCAAGCTGGAGCAGCCTGGCCGAGTGGTCTACCTGCGCTCGGCCGTGGTCACGATCGAAGGGCAAGACTTGTCGTTTAAGGAAGACGGTATCTTCCTCGTTATCCGCAATCGATCGGCCGGATCCATTCTCGTGGGTCTGCATCGCATTCGAGTGGACCAGCATGATGCAGAGCCGGCCATTTCAGATTCACGATCGGTTTTGAATGCGCTCAAGCAGCGAGTCGTCCACTGGTCTTGCGAGCGCAATCGGGAGTTTCTCAGCAACATGAGCAAGCTGCTTCACGAGCGCCAGCAGGAAATCGACATTAGCAGCGTGCAGGTCTGATGGAGTGAAGGCAGGAGTATCCCCACACGCTTGGGTTGGCGCAGCAAGTATGATGTCGCAACGAGTTGCATGCGCATCCGCCATAAATCGAAGCATGCATTGGACCTCTACCATTGCTGTTAAAGAACCAATGGCAGCGCTCGGTGCATCCAAGTCATCCTTGAGACGGACACGTCACTGGATTGGATAGCTTCGGATCAAGATGCAAAGAAGCGAGCTCTGTGGCAGCTATTTGAATGGAACAGGTCAATCGGGGATTTGACACGGAGCGCAAGCACCTACGAGTGCAACAAAATGGTAGAGAACAAGGACAGCTCCACGCTCCAGGTTCCTGTTGTGGATATTGCCAAGCTCGTGGCCTTGAAGGACGACGCCGGTCTGAACGCTGCACTGCGTGACCCCGAAGGACCGCTATTGGAGATCATCGAGTCCATCCGAGCCGCTGCGAGCGAGTGGGGCTTCTTCTACATCTCACACCACGGCGTGACGCCAGAGAAGATCAAGAACTTGCGCTCTGCCACGCGCGCGTTCTTCGCGTTGCCCAAGGAGGTCAAGAACCAGGTCCGTCGCACACCGGATAACTACGCTGGGTTCTTCGACAGCGAACTGACCAAGAACCAGACCGACTGGAAAGAAGTGTTCGACTTCAGCGGGCGACACACCGATCCAGAGTCGCTTGTCCCTGAGAAGCTCCGCTCCGGCACCAACCTGTGGCTTCCAGACGAAACGCTGCCCAAGTTCAGACGAACGGTGCAGGAGCACTTTGATACAGGCGAGCAGATCGCACGACGATTGCTCAAGGTGTTTGCGGTCGCACTGGGCAAGGACCCAGAGTTCTTTGACCAGTTCTTCTACCATGGCGAGGACGAGACCCGACCGTCCAACTCCAGC
>JAADVF010000565.1:0-19198 GCA_023334555.1 Elongisporangium undulatum | reverse complement strand
GACTGAGACCTAACACTACGACCCCACTCGACCCAACGTGCATGTACCAAGTGTTTGGCTGAAGGCGCACGTGTAGATGTGATATGTGTTGCTCTTGCGATCGAGTGAGTTGTGCTCCAAGGCTTTTCAAATGCTTGCCACAACATTGGGTTACGTTACTTCAAGAAATGTTGCTGCAACATAAGAAAACAGGTTTGTGTGAACCACATGGAATTTACTGTCCTAACTGGACTCCTTAGTATAGGACACGCCACTGTTCTCAGCTCTGAGAATCGATCATGGAGCTGCACGAGTGCGCGCTGTGTCTGCGCCAGCGCCGCGCGTTCAGCTGCGCGCAGTGCACGTCCGACATGTTGCAGCAGCGGCGGACGATGCTGGTGGCGCTACAGGCCGACGTGGCAGTGCTGCGCAAGAAGACCGAGTTCGCTCTCAACGTAAGAGACGTCTGCTGCGTCTGCCCTGCCTTGGGGGTCTCTCACGTAGCGATCTGTTGCAGTCCAAGAGCGCGCTTGTGGACGCAGAGCAGCGCCTGGATGCGCGCATGAAGCAGGTGGAGCGCTTGACGGAGCGAGTGATGGCAGCCAGAGAGCAGCTATGCAGCGGTACGAAGGCTCTCTGTGGCTTGGCTTGAAGGACGGATTGGTAATCTCAGACTTCTCTGCATTATCAGAACGCCTTGCAGTCGTGGAGCAGACTTCCTCCTTGGAGCAGCGTGCAGAGCAGCTGGATTTGGGACAGCAGCAGGCTCAGCGTGAGCAGCAGCGGCATCATTCGCTGCAGGGGCCGCTGCTGGCGTCGCTCGATCTGCAGGTGCAATGGGCTCACGAGGTTCGTTCGTGGCTATGGAGCTCTAGTAATGGCCTTTAGCTGCTTGATGACTAAGTCGATCCTTTATTCCGATCCAGAATGCAGCGCGCACGCGAGGTGATAAGATCCGTGAGCTGTTCAACCTGTTCGGCCTGTCTCCATCAAGCGATGGCGATTCTGGTCCGAACGCAAGGGTCTTCTTCCGAACGATCGCTTCGCTGCCGCTGCCGATCTCTGGGCGCTATGAGATCGTGCCTCCAGAGGTCGTGGCTGCAGCTATGGGCAAGGTCATCCATCTGCTCACGTGCCTGCCAAAGTATCTCCAGATCACGTACCCGCATCCAATGGTCTTCAACGGCTCATTCTCCACCATCGGCAACACGAGCGAGGGCGCTGGATGCCACACGCTCTATCCGGACGGCACCGAGGGCTTTGAGCGTGGAGTGGACATGCTGCATGAGAACGTGGCGTTCTTCTGCGCCAGCCAGGGCGTGGCTTCGCATGAGCTGCATCCAACAGATCTCCTGGGCAACCTGCTCTGCGCTCATAAATCTCCACTACTGGGCACGCCGTGTGACCAAACGACGGACAGTGACGATACCACTGCTGCACAGAGGTATGATAGTGCGTCTGCCGTATCCATGGTCTTCTGGTCGTCTTGACATGATGGCGAATTGTGTGAGTAGGAAGCAAGACCTGCACAGCTATCTGGGCCAGTCGGCGTTCTTTCCCGTGAGTGCCCAGACAATGGACGCCAGTGTGGAGATTCTGCCGCACTACTCCTGAAGTTGTCTCCACAAAAGGAACGCCACTCCCATGAAGAATGGCATGTCCTTGTAACTCTAGTGCATCAGTGAGCCGTACAATTATATTGGACAAAGCGGTAGAAGGCTTTTCAAGTGAACGTAATACTTTGAATATGCTCGCAACTGCATGGAAAGCTGCAGCGGCCAACAAGGCCCTGCAGGGTTGCATGGAGTCGCAGTGTAGTACCAATGTGCAGGATATAAAGAGGCTTTCTCAGGAGTGGATTGCTCATTCACGCCAGTTGAGAAACTGCAGGGTCTCTCCAGCCAGATACAGGGAACCGGTCACAAGGATGTCGTAGCTCACGCCGTTCTCAGCCTCGGCTCGCAGCTCTTCGATACAATCGACCACAGAAGGCTTCACGTGGACACTGCACGGACGACCGGTAGTGCCCAGGTGCTGCGTGAGCGATGCCCACACACGAGCCAGAGTGGTCTGCCACTGCAGTTTGCCCATGTCTTCAACATCATCAAGGGCCTGGAGTTCTTCCGGCGAGTACTTGGCCAACACGTGGTCCAGGTCCGCCGTACGCAGCACTTCAGAGAACGTCAACACCTTAGCCAGACTGGGTCGCGATGCGCCGGTGGGGCAGAAGTACGCGCGGTCGAAGCCTTGCTCCAGCAGAGGGGCGAGCATGCCGGCCACGTTACGCTCGTGGTGGATTGTGAAGAAGAGCACGCGCTTGGAGTTGAGCGGCTGCTGCGGGGGAGATTTCGCAGTCGAGGATCCGTACCACTCGGCGCAGCATTCGATACTCCGCAACGTGTGAGCGCCGTCGATGTAGAAGCGCGAGGCGTGTTCCAGATCGTTCACTTGGTGCGATCGCGCAGGCCAGAAGGCGTGCTTGAGCCCCTCTTTCACGACTGGTTCCAGCACAGTCGAGAAATCCACGGGCTGGCTGTTGTTCTCGGTGCTGCGCTTGTGCTGGAGCCATACGGCAGCGAGTGTGGCTGCGAGTCCTGCGTTCGTGCGCTGGTAGTTGCCCTGGAGCCCCAGCTCGCACGAAGCGCCGTCTGGGCCCATTGCATCCAGCGAAGGCACAGCCAACACAGTCGTCTGACTCTCTTCCGCGCACTTGTGCAGCATGTCCATGGCCAGAGGCGGCTGGGCACTGGTGAACGCTGGGACGCCCTTCTTGAAGATGCCTCCCTTGGCGTACGCGATCTTGTCCAGCGTGTTGCCCAGGATCTGCGTGTGGTCCAGATCCAGCGTCGTGACGCCGCAGACGACTGGCTTTGGGACGACGTTGGTCGCGTCAAGACGACCGCCGATGCCGACCTCCAGGATCACCACGTCCACTTGCTCCTCCGCGAACGTGTGCAGCGCCATGAGCGTGAGGAAGCGGAAGAACCAGGCCATAGGCGGGTACTCGCCGCTCTGGTCGGCCGTCCGCTCCAGGCCGTCCCACACGGCGTTGAAGTGCTTGAGGAAGAGCTGCTCTGAGATCGGCTTGCCGTTGATGCGGAACCGCTCGCAGGGCGAGATGAGATGCGGCGACGTGAAGAGCCCGGTCTTGTACCCCGCCTGGCGCAGGATGCGCTCGACCATGGCGCAGGTGGAGCCCTTGCCCTTGGTGCCCGAGATGTGGATGACCGAGAGCTTGTCGTTCACAGTCTGCGTCAGGTCCAGCCGCGCCAGGTAGTGCTGCATCATGGCGATCGTCTCCTCGCGGGTCGAGACATTGCGATCTTTGCCCGGCTGTAGGTCCTTGAACGTGGAGCTCACGCTCAGCAGACGGTTCAACGCCGCATCCACGCTCTCCTTGAGGTTCTCGGACGTCGTGAACAGCGCTCCTCCGATCGCGGCGGGAGGCGCTTGGGAGCTGAGGCCCGAGGCGGCGCCGGCGGCTGCAGCAACGTTGAGCGTCATGCGCAATCCGAAATGGCCGCATTCCTGAACCAGTGGCGGTGGGTCACCCATCGGCCAATCAGCAGCCAGATAGGAATACGCCTCCGCCGGACCAGATACTTATAGGTTACCACGGTACTGTTTTACAAAAGCTGTTGGTCACGAGTTGCAGAATGGGACGCAAAGTAGCCATGTGCTTCAAGCGCATGGGGTCCCCATTAAGCCCATCCATTGAAGGCCGCCTCTGCACTGTGGCTACAGCTACTACAAAGACAGCAAGTGCAAGTGGACGCCACGAACCAAATCATAAGCATAATCTATTCGGGAACAAACGAGATCGACCCTGCGAGACGCTGCGCGCTTTAGCCAAACGGAGTGATCGGGGCCGAGCCGGCGCCGCTCTGGTCGTCGTGGCTCAGCTCCAGGCACTGGTGCTTCAGAGACGACAGCTTTTCTCGGATCAGATCCAGCGCACAGATTACCACTTCTTCCGGACGTAGCTGGCCAGTGGTCTACACAGCAAAGCGGTCAGTTGTTGTGCATTCGATGAGCAGGGCGCGCGGTTTTGCCCCACGCACCTCAACGGAGAAGATGAACTTGTCCTCGCGCATGCGCACGCTCACAGCCGAGTCGTCCTCCGGATTGTCCTTGAACGAGTCCGCCACCTTGACGCACTCGTCGCAGTACATGCAGCGCATGGCGTCGCCCACAGTAAACTATAGACAGCAGAGTCATGAGCACACATGCTGAACGCATGTGGAGAGGCTGCAATCGATTTGTACCTGGTCGTAGTTCTCGTCTGTCTCGTACACCTCCGCAGGGCAGCTCTTGTACAGCTCGGCCTTCTGCTCGGGCGTGAACGTGTTGAGCACGGCCTGGTTCAGTGTGATGATCGGCTCGTACATGAAGGTGGCCACGGCCACGGGCGACCACTTGGCGTGCTCCTTGCCAATGCCCTAGAGATAGAGAGTATCAGCCGCTGTTGTTCCATCCGCATGAATGCTGCATCTCTTGCTCACCAGCTTGGCGATGGCCGTGAGTCGCAGGCGCTGGCCAGGGCCGAGCTTGGCGATGATCACGCCGCTGTCCTGCGTGTTGTTGAGCTCTTCCTCGGACGAGAAGTTCACGGGGCGGATGTACGGGTCCAGCGACCGCAGCGCCACCGACGTGACGACGCACACGCCCTGGTCTGCGGTCACGTCCAGCTCAAACTCCACCGAGCAGTTGGGGCAGTGCTCGTCACAGTCGCAGTCCTGCAAGCCAGCAAGCGTTAGCAATGGTGGTTCACGCAGCCTCCATTGGATCCTGCTGCACGCACCTGCGAGTACACGAAGCGCTGGCGGAAGTTCTCTAGGCCGCCGTCAAAGTAGAGCGGGATCATGCCGAGGCGGTGTGCCAGGAACTCGTCGGTCATGACGGACGTGTTGATCTCGATGGACACGAGGTCGATGGCCAGCGTGGGCACCTCTGCGATCATGACGCGGCGGATGGCGTTGGCCACGCTGGCGTCCGTGTCCGAGAGCTCGAACTTGATGAAGTCATCGCGCAGCTCCTGGATCTCGATCTGCGGGAAGCGCGGGTTGGGCATCTCGACTGCTGCAGCTTCGCCACCAGACAGACTCCCAGGCGAATGCCGATGCCGGCGGGTCGGTCGGAGGGAGGGGGCGACACCCGTCTGGACCCGTTGAGACCCGTCTATCTCACAACCCACCAACAAGCAAGCGTAACCCAATGAGTGTAACCTGTAGGTTAACGTATCTCAGTGTATTGAAGTGGAAGCTAGCGTAAATGCAGTAGCTAGACCTAAAGCGCTCCAAGGGGGCGACCAGAGCCCCACGTGTAGCCAGCATTGCCTGGCGCAGCACCAGCGGCAGCGGCAGCGCCAGGGCGAGCTCCAATGATGGGCGTTCCTCCCACGTTCTGAGGCGATGGGAACATGGTGACGCTGTGTCCAGCAGAACGACGAGGTCAGTACAAGGCTCAAGGCAGCTAGCAGCCTGCGTATCCAGAGCACTCACAAGATGGACGGCGTCTGGATCAGGTTCCAGCCCTTGGTGTTGGGCAGAACGTCCAGCAGGAAGTAGTAGATGTGGCCGGCCACCACGCCAAGGATGTCCATGATGGGGTTGTTGCCCACGAGAACGGAGAAGCCGATCAGAGCCCACGGCAGGTAGAGCCCCTCGAAGCGGAATCCTGTGGAACAGCAGCAGTGATGAGAACACAACGGCTTCTGACGGCACCATAATACCGTAAGCGTCTTACCCCAGATGGCCACGGGGGAGGTGGCGTAGCGACGGCTCCAGACGTAGACGATCATGAAGCTCAGCGAGGAGCCCAGGAACGGCAGCTCCATGAAGAAGGCGATGATCTGATCCGCAATCAGCCAGAAACGTCAGCTTTCTGGCATCTCTGCGTAAGGACACGCTTACGTACCCACAAGATGACGGCGCCAAAGAAGAGCATGAAGGCGTAGTCCGCCGTGGGGCCGCCGCCGCTCGGGAACGGGTCTTCTTCCAAGCGAGACGAGTAGTTGGTGCTGTATAGTGAGAGAGTCATTGCCATGAGTAAGAGCAAGTGGTAGCGACTGAGTGTACCAGCACACGTACAGGATCATGAGCTGCATGAGGAACGGGAAGCCGAAGCTGCCCAGGAAGACAAAGTTGGTGGTCAACCGCCACACTTGGAAGTGGTTCCACACGAGATCAAAGTCCAGATAGAGCGACCGCGGGTTGAGGAAGCCCAGACTGCTGAGGCACGTGGATAGGAAGCAGGCCGTGAGGTAGAACCGCGTGATCTGCGGCAAGCCGTAGTACCAGGCCTCGATTCCCTGCGCCATTCTCTCTCTCTCTCGCCTTTGACTGCGACTGCTTACGCGGCGCTCGATGGGCTCGTTGATGCTTTCAATAGAGCACCCTTCCGAAACATAATGTGGTGATAACCAATGACACACTAATATTCAACATCCAACTGCCCTAATCTAATGTGGCAGCACGCAACGTCTCAAATGTACCCACTTTATGCACCGGGCAGCTTGGTGTTGAAGACCTCGACCGTCTTGGTCAGAGCTCCGGCCAGTGGCGCGACCACAAAGTCCGGCGTGTCCTTGCAGCCGATATCCAGAATAGAAGCCGCTGTGGGCACGAAGAACCTCGTGCCACGCGAATGGCGCATGCCCTTTCCGGCTGCGTGGGCGAGCGACGACTGCCACATCTCGAACTCCTGGGCAGTGGGCGCCAGCAGAAGCACCTCCGACTGCACGCGCTCCACGACCTGGCCTCCGTCCATCTGCAACGACACCAGCGGCTGGTTGCGCGCAGCGTTGGAGATCCGGATGCTGAGACCCGCACTCGCGTCCGTTTCAAGCCGCACATTACCAAGTGGAATGATACCGCGCAGCTCCTTCTGGCTCGAGAAATAGTAGAGACAATTGCGACTGAGCACGAACCATCGCTTGACAGTCGTGAAGCCTCCTTTCTTGAGCAAGAAGCCGTTCAGACTCGTGTCCGAGGGCCACAGCTCCTGCTCTTCGGCTGTGGCAGTGCCAAAGCTGTGCCACATGAGATCCAGGAACACGTTCATGTCGCGTTCCTGGTTGTCCAGTGCCTTCAGAGACGGTCGCAAACGAGGACCAGTAGGCAGGCTGTCGACACCAACGCTCAAGTGAAGGCAGATCTTCGACCCCTTGAGCCACTCTACGCGATAAATGTATCGCAGCGGCGTCATCCACTCCACCACTGGGTTGGCGAACGATCCCACATTGATGTACAAGGCTCGCTGCTCCGTGACAATGAGCCAATGCGTCAATTGAACCTTGAGCTTCGCATTCTGGTCATCTCCATCGACAGGGGTCAAAGGCTCAGGTGTCTTCGAGACTTGTTGATCCCGTTTGTCAGCGTAGACGTGCTCGTTACAACTCTCAAACTGGATTGTTAGAGGCCGAGAAGTCCCTCGGATGAGCGCCAGCGTTTCATTGAACCCGATATCACGGACGTCGATCCCTCCAATCGCCAAAAGACAGTCCCCTTCCTGCAGGACCTTCTGGTCAGGCTCAAGCTTCGTCGGCACAGAAATCTGGTGGCGATGGGACTCGTCGAAGTACTTCACGGTCACGTTCTCGCAGTAAAAGTCTGTCTCCAGGTCCAAGCCCAGCTTCTTCTGGTAAAACACAACTTCGTACACCAATTTGCGTGCACCGTGCTCCAATGGTGGTGATGCGTCACCTTGCTCCTGCAGACTTCGGCGAAGTGAGTTTGTTCGCTCGCGACTTGAGTCGTTCTTGCGTCGCTCACGGGCCTCCTTTGTCATTTCTGAGGCTGATACCGACTGCATGATCTCATTGTAGAAGATAATCTTCTCGCCAGCCAGTTTAGCTCCGCCCGTCTTCTTCAATAGATCGAATGCAATCGTGTCAGCTTCCTTGTAGCATTTCAATTCATTGTAGCGGCCAAATACACGTGGTCGTCGCACTCGTCGCATGTCATGACTGTTGTGGAACGATCTGTTGCGCACACCTTGCGTCGCTCGCGAGGCGAAATCGAAAATTCCCGCGACCGGCTTCACTGGTAAGCCGATTATGCCTGTGACTGTGCCTTTGACAAAGCCCAAGGCGCCGTTCTCTTGAGCACCTCGCATAGGCCCCATCACCAAGCCTGTGACACCTTCGTAAACGCCTAGACTAAACTCTTTCGAGCCCTGAACCAGGCCGTCTCGGATACTGCGAACATGGTGGCGTCGTGCGCGTGCACGGACCTGTTGGTAGTGATCGTCCAGACTCAAATTGGCCAAACCCTGACCAAACGTGCCTGAAATCTTGCTGGCGGCATCAAACGTGCCATCGATTGTGTTTGACACCAAACTTGCTGTGCCTTTAGCAAGACCTTTGCTGAATCCTTTCCCGCCAACCTTGAGTCCTTCCAGAGGCTCGTAAACGAAATCGCGAACGCCAGTACCAATATGATCCAGGAAGCCAACAGGATTGCCCAAAAAATCAAACGAGCCCAGCACTTTGTGCAGCTGCTTCCAAAGCTGACGCGTGTAATACTTGGAAACGCGGCGAGATAAGTCGCCGCCAGTACCAAACGCGTGTTCGATCATCAGCGCATTCAATCGCACCGGCGCATTATCCAGGTCCGGAATGTGTGTCGTCAAGCTAGGAATCGCCCATGTGACCGCTGATGACTGGACATCGTCAGATCCGTCACGGTCAATATCCAATAAATGTCGAGATGACATTGGAGTTAGCGAAGTGTCCCCTAAATGACGGCTGTTGTGGCGGCTTGATGACTCACGCAATAGCATCGTCGTCTTGGTTTGAAAGACGTCGCTTCTAAACGTAATGTCGAACTCGATCGGGTGGAGATGCAACAATGCGAAGTACACTTTTCTCACTTCTGTCGACGACGAGGTCATCGAAAGATGCAAACTCTTCAGCGGATCGAGATCGGCACTGCAGGTTTGTTCCTTGTACTCAGCTAAAGACTCCGTCATTGTTTCGCTCGGTATGCTCTTCATACGTATTTCACCGCCGCGCTTCTGAGTCTTGTGTTGTCCCCAAGATTGAGTCATCTAAATCAGAAACGAAAACGAGCTTACGTTAGTCAGATGCCCAAAAACAAATTTGTATAGACCACGTACCGCTGTCAAAAACGCGCGCGCTGACACCAGAAAATCTTCATCTAATTGAGTAATGACCGGGTGAAGCCAAAACGAGAAATGCTCGTAATAATCTGTCGTTCCCTGCTCATTTGACCATGTGCAGCATAAATGGACTGCCGCGATGTTCGGCTGGCGATATTTGCAATCTGCACAGCTAAAAAGATTCTCGTTGACAACCAAGCCTGTGGCGTCCAAAGAGGACTCTGGGTCCAGGTAAGACCTTCCGGCCATGGCCGCAATGTCTTCCTCCAGGTCACTGATCGATCGCTTCCTCTCTGTAGGTGTACTTGCTTCCTTGTGAACTCGAGGGCAAAGTAGCTTGCTGAAAGTAGCGTCAACACTCTGGTTATCCACCTGAACGTCATCAAGAGTCACATTCAACCTCATCTTCGTATTTACACGAGAGTAGCGGACGTTGATGCCACCCAAGTATATGTAAATCAGCTCCATCGGAATTTCATTCACGCATGAAATTCCAAAGCCGTCGACCCGCAAGTGCAATGAAATGCCATTTGTAGCCAGCGCATCAATAGCATTGGTAGATGCTTCGCTTGCAGTTGGCGAGCTTGAAGAAACCGAGTTGGCACTTGACAAATCGTATTTGCTTTCCTTGTCAACAAAATCTTCTTCACCGCCTTCGTAGATTTCCAGTACCTTGGTCGGTCCATCTGCTCGGATTCGAGTGTGGACGTACGTTTTCGCATTTTGGACAATAGATATTGAATCTTTCGATGCAGTCCGATGAGCTTTCACATTTCCGTTTTCGGCAGCGAGCTCATCATCACCTGATTCGTCTTGGGTATGTTTACGCTGTCCATCACGAACAGCGGCACGAAGACGCCGAACCCATGCTTTTGCTGCCTGAGGAGACTTAGCCTTTAGGTCGTAGCATTTCGTCGTCGTGATGATCGAAAACTGAGTCGATCCAGTGACCTTCATATTCATCTTGGATGAGCTGCTTCGAGTTGAATACTGTGACATCTGAGAGGCATCATCTTCCGAATCCATCGAATCTCTGCCGTCTGATAGATTGATAGATTGGACAGTGTACCATACAATCTTGGAACATTGAAAACTTGAATCAGTCGGAGACTTCTGAGACTCTCCACTACTTTCGGGGGAAAACTGAAGGGCTCTAAGTACCCCCAATTGAAGCATTTCCTGTGCTGTCGCAAACGCTTGGTTTTTCGAGCTCGCATGTTGCTCGTTAATCAAGAAGTCAACCAAAGCGTCACCGCTCACGTAGAATCCTTTTTGAGAAACCCGCACCTTTTCAGCCTCGTCGTTTTCAACCATATCGTCAACGAATCGCTCCGATGCTTCACAGAGTACCCCCGACGATGTCATTAAAACAGCCAATTGTACAAGTTCACTTGCACGGGCACCGTCGTCGTCATCTTCCGCATCGCCGCCACGTCCTAGCTGTTTCGAAGAACTTCCGAAAATCGATCCAGAAATACTAGAAACAAAACCATTAAGCGAAATAAAGCCTCCCTTTGAAGGAGCTTCCGCGGTCTTCTCAAAAATGGCGACGCCTCCGGCACCTGGGATATCTGAATTCGACCGTAAATCAACAACACCCAACAACTCTTGATCGGTCTCGCTCGCAAAATAGTACAGCATGTGTTCATAAAGCCGAAAATACTTCTTCGCCCACTTGAGCAAGTTGTCTTTTTTCAACAAATAGCCCTTGTGATCGGGCTTCAGAAAGAGCTGAGATGGTAGAGACCGATGCAACTGAATACGCTTGTGTGACATCATATGATCCAAGTTGTACTCCCTGATTTCAACTGCGTCTTTTTCCGAGTCAGTTCCGGTTGTAGACGACGTTACTCGCATAAATCGGACTTGCAAAGAACGCGACGACGAGCTGGATCCGTTACCAGCAAATGTTTGATCCGCACTAACTTGAGATGTTGACACCTTCTCGTTACTATGCAAATGATCCCAAGAGTAAGCGCATGATGATCGAGGAAGTAGCTCGTCAAAATCTTTTGATTCACCCCAGTTTGTTTGCTTGTATTTGATGCGAAAGGATGTCATGTTGTCGATTCGATACGGAGGGAAACGTCTGGACTCTTCGCGGAATGCCAAAACTATAGACCCACCAATCATTTCAATTTGACATTGCATAATGTAGATTTGCGAAGGATTATTGGTGTCACGAAGTTTCAGGTACGTCGTTCCAATCGAGTTGATGCGGAAACTGCCACTCCAAGTGTACTTGTGCAGCAAAGTAACTTCAAGCAACTTTTCTTTCGAAGAACTGGGCCAATGGAATGGGATAACATCATTTGCTGCCAAGTGGAATGTCTGTGGTGCATTCAGTTGTCGATACTTAATGGTTTCGTGAGTCCGATTGATCAAGATATACCGCGGAACAATGGTCGCCACAATTGTGTCAGAGTACCGACCGGTGCCATAACAGCTCCAAAGTGCCAATTCTTGACTTCCTTTCCGCAATTCACTTGCCTGCTCCCGATCAAATACTTCGTTCGTGAGCGTGATTACTTGCGCAACACCTGAATTTCCCATAGCATTGCGATTAAGTCGAATAACTTCTGACCACGGGGAAGTGTGCGATTTCATACGAAGCACATCCCAATTCTTTCCTCCGGCACCATACAAAAGAACTTCACCCCACGCCATGGGGCGATTTTGAGCTGGATTGGTACGTTTAGAGCTTGTTAATAATGATCGGGGCGTCGCGTGATGGGCGCTTGCAGTGCTCGTTTCGTCATACAATCGAATAGTTGTCATCGTCATATTGTGACACAAATGCAACCCATGATGGCGACCAGCTTTCCCAATTCGTGATTCCATAGGAATACGTCGGCCGTACCATCGGTCACCTTCTGGTCGTCCAGCACTTCGAAGTGACACAAATCGAGGCAATACAAGTTCGTAGAAATCAAAATCTTCCGGGTCCAAAACCCCTTGAAAGCCACAAGTCATGCAAACCAGATCGAAAACATCTGATAAAAGGTAACTTGATGGGATTTCAACGACCACAAATGCGAACCGATTCTGAGGTAAGTAGACCTGGATAGGATACACTTTTTCGTTTGGCAAAAGTTTCAAAGGAGATGAATCATCTAGTCCACTGATTCCTTTTTGTTGAGCTCGAACAGAAACTGGATCAACTGACAAAGCATCTTGATACGATCGCGTCGAGTCCAGATCAGAAAAGGCGTACTTTTGCCGGGATGTCCGTGACGTTGACGAGGCAGCAGCGATATCACCATTCACGCCTGCAATTGTGGCAGGGTGTAACGGTGCTGGAGCGTTGAATCTTTGCATTGAGCGAGCCATCCCAGAAATAGGAAGCGATTCTGACTCATTACTACCAACAATTGGGGCAGCATCAATATCCATTGGGCTAATAATCTCACTGTCCGCCGGAGATAGCAAGGACGGTCTTGCATCGTCATAAAACGAAGGGGATCGGTGGCCATTTCCGGTATGATCGACATCAGTGGAATCGTCCAGTTCTGACCGGAGCTCTTGAGTTGACCCGATAGCAAATGAAACGCAAATATCACCGCGGTGAGCATGCGTTTGGGTTGAGCGAGCATTTTTACGCTCTCTTGACGACTTTCTCTTGAGCAGCTTGTACCAATTGAATGCTGTGGCATTTTTTGGGTCCTTCAAAATGCTATCTAATTTGACAGCAGCAACACCGAGACACGTATCAATACCATACCGGACATTCCGAACCTCGATTATAACTCTCGCCATTTCAAGTGATTGAACTTCTGCTGGAAAGCGAAGCAAGAGCGTATTGTGGAGCTTAGCATCCCATGTCGGATTCAGTCCACCAGATGGAGCTGGCTTGGTTGTTGCGGAGCAAATCACTCTCATCTCTGGTTTTTCCAAGTTTCTGTCTTGGGGATTCTTCAGTATATATAGTGACGCTGTCACGTACGGGCTTTGAGAACCAAAATACTGCGAGTTGTATAAATCTTTGCCCTCTTTCACGACAACAATAAGTGCCACAGGGTTTGTTGACGCTTTCATCTTTTGAAGGCGAGTCAAGGCCACTTCTCTCGTCGCTTCACCATGGAAGGACAGCGTGCGGGACGAAAAAATAGCGGTCTGATCGGCTTCAGCCGATGGGCGCCGGTGAACATACTTTAATATGGACTCCAAACGTTTTGACGACGAACTTCCAGTGCAGCAGTATTCTAAATCAAGATCAGAATGATTCACAATCCAAACTGAGCAAAATACAATCACATCACGCCCAGTCAATTTGACTTGGAGCTGCAAATTGGGAACATTGCTTTGTTCCATGGGAACATCACGGTCGAACACCCGTCCATGTAATTTAACAGGCTCGGTTGTGTCTTTGTACGGAAGCGTATACGCTGGATTCTTCGGGTTGATAATCATCTTTGGTGTGCTCCAGTTGTAGTTTTCAAGTCGAAAAGAAACATACAGCAAAGCTGCAGGGTCGATCTGAAAAAGAGGTAACACATTTCCAACTGCCAAGATGCCTTCTGCAAGTAACTGCAATGATCCATTAAGAAGTCGATAGGCCACAGGGGTAGCTAACCTGTTGTGAACGGTGAAAAACGGCGACACAGACAAATGGTAAAGACTTGAGTTTGTGGCTTCATATAGTCCACGGCGCTGATTTGCCGCTCTTGCTTCGTCCAGTTCATAGTTCACCTCGCGTAAAGGATGATTTATCCTTCGACGCTGGTTCCCGTCCGAGAATACGTTCATAAACTCATCTTCCACCTTTGCGTTTTCTTCCTCCTCAATTTGTGGAAGGTTTTCCGCATGTGCTGAAGGCGTCGTTGGCTCTTCAATACTCGAAAAAGTCGCCCGCATCAAGTAATACGCCTCCACATCGTATGTGCATTTCCATGGAGGCAAATCTCGAACAACATAACCTGTAAGCGGGGCCGTCGACGTTGAACTTGGATTCAAAGCTGAGACTGCAGGGACGCTTTGTAACTCATCCATAGATACAAACTTTTCGAAATTACAATCACAATTTCCAGAGCGAATAAACCGTTTCGTGTTGCATGATTTCACAACCCGTACTTCGTCACCAAGCTCCTCCAGACTTGTCGCGAGCGGAGCATATTGTACAGTCGGAGACGGGCGAATACTGATTTTGCTCTGTGGGTGGATTAGTTGCAGCGGTACGTAGCATACTTGCTCTCGGTCTATAATCCACTCTTTCACGCAACCTCCATCTCGTGGTGAAAATGCCCACACCATCAACGGAACAGATGCTCGGTTCTGAAGCACAATCTGCGAATGTAGTGTGATCAGTTTGCTTCCATCACCTTGAATACTAATCTCAGCCACTAAGATAGGTGGGGAAAGATCTTCAGCAATGTCACCTTCCACATCCATTTCTACAACATTTGGACTCATCACTTCTCGGAGTGGAACTGATACGTGACCCACAACATCTACAACAACAGGGTTCGCACTGACCCACTTATTGTCGTTTAGCCAAACAGAAAGCGTATGATTTGCAGTCAATGCATTTTGATCTGACTGTCGCAGGAATCGATCTGTTGAGGCGCTATCAAAACTGCGCATATCGCCCTGCTCTCTGCAATCAACAGATATTTTTGATTCATCCGCGACCAGTTGCTGAATAACATTTCCTTTACCTCGCCGAAAACTAAATTTTAGGTCCATTCCAGTCTTGTTTTGAATCCAAAATGGCGAAGTCGACTTAGATCCCGATGTTACAAAATCCGCCTGCTTTAAGGCTTCAGAAGACAGCAGTGGAGCCATTGCGGGTGTAATGTTGACATTAACTGTATTTGGAAGATTGGCAAATATTTCGACGCGACTAGATTGATCCAAACTTCGATGGATCCGCAGTTGTGCCACGAAAGGCTCAACTAATGGCTCCCATCGATAAATACTGTTGTTGAAATAATTGAAAGCCAGAATTCCGCCAAGCACAGTCGAGAAATCCTCGTCTTTAATGTATTCGCAAACGATTTCACTCAATTGAAAGTCGGCAATTGGGATGCCAAGACTGTTGTTCACAAGCACAAGACGCACTTCGCCTACATCTCCCAGTAATTTGTCAACTGTATATGTCGCAGTGTGCTTCACTGCGCCGTCTTTAGTCAATGATGCCGTCCCACTCTTTTTCGAATTCCTTGAATCAACTGCAGCTGGGGACCATTCCAAATAATTGTTCACGATGTTCAAAAATAAATTTGCATCTTGAACTGAAAAGCGAGTCTCCACGGGTGCCAGAACAAATGAATTTCGCCGACTCAAAGATGCAGATCCCTCAACAAGATGATCAAACACAAGCTGGAACGAATTTGATAATGGGAACGAAGCATCGATCTAAATCAAAGTGTAGAGCAAAATTTTGTTAGACAAACGAACAACAGAATACAAATATAAACCAGCGTAACGCACCTGTAAATCTGGAAGTTGCGAAAAGTAAATCCCACGCTGATCAAACACAAAATGACATTTCTTCAAGTCAAGCATGTCTTCACACTTTTGAGAACTTGAATACGCGATCGAAATGTTCGTCAGCAACACCAGCGCTCGTGAATCAACCTTTCGGAAGTCTTCCAGTAGAGAAAACAAACACCCATTGGAAAGTACATGCAACTCCATCTTTTTCCAGTCGGGAGGGGGAGGTGGCATGAATCCCACGTTAAAATCCAAGTAATCTTCCCCGATGATAGGGTGCACGAAGAATTCCACAAGTTCACTGATCGCTGGGTACACGACCAAGCAGTTTGTGTTGTTGAGTTTCAATGTATACGTGCTATCAGTCCAGTTAGCCTTCTGACGGTATTCAATTTGATGCCCATCTCCTGGAAGTGGTCGAAACATCTCCGATGCACTAGTGCAGCGTGTCGGCCTGACGTCTGTTGCACTGAAAGATAGCGCTGATGCACATATCTCTAGTGAATCATCTGTGCGCAAAACAAATGTCAATTCAAACTGTTCAAAAAAGATATCCGCGATAGAATGGTCGGCACACGAGACCCGAAGCGCAGCATCAGCAACCTTAATTGGAATCCGCATCCAGATGGCGTTGCAGAATTCGTGCTCATGGTGATGTCCGAGGCACATTTCACAAAGCGGGTACACGTCTTCGTTCACGATAAACGACTTCTCCTGGAAGTTTTCAAAAATGATGCCCAAAAGAAGCTTGTATTGGTCAGCACTTGCACCAACGCTCAGCTCGTTCAAAGACAAATTAATCCCCAAATAAGAGCTCAATAATGTTTCTGACAGACTTTCAGGTTCCCAGTCAAGCCGTCCCATCAGCAATGCATGATGAAAAAGTGGGGCCGACGAATTCGAAGTCATACCACTAAGATCAACCAGCTCGAACTCAAATAATCCCATTGATGAAGTCGACATGTCTTCACCAGACGATATCGGAAGATGCACTGCAGTTTCGGATGCAGCTCGTGCGTCGTGAAATTCAGCATCATCAGCAGCGAACAATGATGCGACTAAATGTTGTGACATGCTTGACACTGCTTCTCGTATCTTATCAAGCGAATATGACTGACTCTTTGAAGTAGTCGTAGCACCACTTGGAATGAAAATCATGCTATCCCGACCACTTTGATTCAAAAGTTCACCTTCAGCTTTAGCAATTTCGATGGCATTGTCCACATCTTTCAGGTATTCAGCAAGTAGCTCGAGTTGTTTATCTAGGGTTAGCAACTTGTTGTGGATAATCTTGACGGCTTCTTCAGCAGCCGGTAGTGCTTCAAAACCTTCGTGCAGATAGTTTTGAGCTTGTTGTGTTGCACTTTTCAAATCAATAAACAGTTGACTTCTGTTGCTCAATATTCGAGATCGCTGATTCATCACCAATCGTCGAAGATTTCTTAGCTCCGTTCGGCGTATTTGCTGCGCTTTAGCAGCTGTAGCTCCAGATATCGTACTGGTATGTGATAAACGCTCTTCTTCACCGAAGCTGCCATTCTGCAAGAAGTTGGAATCACCCGCCTCAATACCAGCACTCCATAGTCGTGCATTAGTGCTATGGAGTATAATATTGTCCGTTGAAAACGAATTGCGTGGCAAAATATACGTCAAATCATTGGCAACCACTTCATATTGTACGAGGGGGCTCATTTGAACATCAGAGGGGCTGGAGTCGTCTGAAGAGGTTCCCATTATTGAGCGGTATTCAGCCAGTATATCTTTGAAGCTAACTGGAAATTGTGACATATCAACTGCAAAAAGCTTCACAACGGCCTCAGATTTTTGATGACTCGGAATATTATCGAAACGGTTATCAAACACTGGAATAATGTAATCCAGCACGTAATGCTGGAATTGTTTCATGACTCGATGAAGATGAACGACACACACTGAATCCAGACGAACTTGAACATGTATCGGGGACAATTCCATTTCGCGATCAGCAGCAGCAACAGAGTACCCTTGTTTGCCACTTCTACAAATTACAAAATCAACCACGTTTTTCAAGCCAAATGAACCAATGTCAGTCCGGCCGGACACCACATGCTGATTTGACCCGATAAAATGACGATTTGCCATGTCAGAGTACCCATCAGGAATTGTTTTTGGACCAGTTGAATCAACAACCTGCAGATTTCGAATTGCACCTTTGACTTCAAAGACAGACGCATTTTCATAACAGGCATGTACAGCAAAACTATCGCATTCCAAAATCGCAATTTCGACGGGATCTGTTGCACGTGCTGCCTTATCTTGATGTAAGATGCTAATTTGGCATGCCTGTGAAACCACCACGGAAAATATGTATTTGTCACCGCTTCGCATGGCTTCGGATCTTTTCACCATGGAATCATAAGCTTTCAATTTCGTAAGATTTTTTCGGAATGCATCGAAATCATATCCATAGCTTGTCGACACAATGAACCCTAAGTTGTATTTGTCGTAGCACGAAGCTGTAATATCAGATACCCGCGCGACGTTTTGCAGCGATAAAGCACCCGTAATTCTTTCCATTCGAATATTCATTTTCGTAGTTTGGCCCATGTACGGGATCACCAATCGAACTTCTTTGCTTCCGTGCATTGTTTCTGCTACAGTACTGGCATACAACCATTCTTCCTCATACCACAAACTCAGAGCTGGAGTCGACAACCGCGAATTTCCCGTACTGCAAAGAATTGAATGCGCATTTTCCTGGAGACTGATTGAAAATGCTGTCAGTTGCTGCGTGGACATCATAGTGCAATAACTGCGTGAGAAATTCAAATCCTTGATTGTCAGCAGAAGTCGAGAAGTAAATAGTGACTTGTCGCTTACGGAAATCTGCAGCTCTGGAGATGAAATTGTCCATTTCGATACGCATAGATTCCTTGGCGGATGTTTTCCATCTCGTACGTATAAATTTCGATCTTTGCCAGCAGGATCAGTATCTGGCAGAAAAAACATCCATTTTCCAGCAATCCATGATAGAGACTCGATATCATGTGTTTCCCAGTTAATGTGAATTACTGGTAAACTCAAGGCGTACGTGTACATCGATGTTTCACTTGCAGTACTTTGGATGGTGTTATTTTGACCTTCGCGGTCATCAAAGGCTAAGTGCTTGCAAACATATTCCTCTGGAGACCACTTTGTGCGCGAATGACTCTGGATAGATAGACAGATATCTTCAAGAAGCATAACCTCGTGGACATTTACAGTTGTATTTGTATCCATTGCTGAATGCAATGCCACAACGTCATTCGTGCTAGATAGAAGACGCAATCTCGTCACCTCGAAATTCGTGGTCACCTGTTTCTGTGTCTCGAACGTTTTTGCCGATAAACCCGCGACTTCCATTCCAAAGCTGAATTGAGCGTGTGCTGAAAAAATCAAGCGAAAGCTATCCATGGCAATCGATACCTTGGAAATTGGAGCTATTCGAGCTTCCTCTCGAGTAAGTAACTTGCTGGGATGAAACAAGTTCCACTCATTCCACCACACATACACTGGAGTAAAGAGAGTCATCCACATTACCAGGGTTTCATCCTTGAGAGAAAGCACACATTTGTGCCTTAATCGAAAACTCATTGACGGCTGATGGCCGACCAAACGACTCTGATACGCTGGAATAACGCAGGATATT
>JAADVF010000564.1:0-19210 GCA_023334555.1 Elongisporangium undulatum | reverse complement strand
TGCGCAGGCACGATCGTGCCGGGGGTCTGGCCCACGAAGATCTTGGGCTCCGGGTCGTCGGGGCCGCTGGCGTAGGCGAAGATGCATTGCACGTAGGCCGACTTGTCCTCGTAGGCCGCCAGCATGTTGTTCAGACCGGCGGTGCCGATTGTATCCAGGAAACACTTGATGTACGGCCCAGGCAGACCCTTGAGCGCGTTGAAGCACAGCGACGTGTCTTCCACAAGCACCGGGCCGCTCACCTGCTGCGCTGCAAGGAGGCATTTCTTCCGCGCGATGTCGGCCGGCTCGCCCTGGATCTCCGCCAGATTCGCGTTCTGGTTGCGTACATCAAAGGGGAAATCGGAGCCCAGGATGGCCACCACCTCACGCAGTTTATAGCGGTTGCCCGTCACGAAAGTCACCACGGGTTTGCTGCTCATGATGCACGTTGAGGAATGAATGGCAGTGGATCTCTTCAATAGCGTTTTGGCGCAATCAGCTGTGATTCTGTACGAATGCTGGATTCATGCCAAATACTGCGCACGCATTCACGATGCTTCTCCATATGCGACTTATCCACAGAAGGCTCACGCATGGGTGGCTGCCATGTACTCCTTAAGCAATTGCAGTGACTTGAACCGGTACGAGATAGTGTTCATGGCGGCCTCGTCCATCTCTGCGTACGTGAGCGCATGTCCTTCTGGCTGGAACACAGCATTCCACACGGCCTTGTCGATCTTCCCGCGAGCTGGTACGATCCTGCCATGCGCCTTGCCCACAAACAGCTTGGGCTCCTCGTCTGGCGCTCCGCTCGAGTACGCAAAGATGCATTGCGCATACGCCGTCTTGTCCTCATACGCCGCCAGCAGGTTGTTGAGTCCTTCGTGGCCCGTCTTGTCTAGGAACCACTTGACGTACGGCCCTGGCAGCCCCTTCAGTGCATTGAAGCATAGCGAGGTGTCGTCCACCAGCACTGGACCCTTCACCTGCTGTACTGCGAGCCTGCACTTCTCGCGTGCAATATCCTGCGGCTCACCCTGCAGCTCTGGCAGGTCCAGCTTCTGGTTGCGCAGCTCGAACGCACAGTCGTCGCCCAGGATCGCGACCACCTCACTCAGCTTCTGGCGGTTGCCCGTCACGAACGTCACGACAGGCTTGCTCATGTTGGACTGTTGCGGTGAGTGGCGAAGATGTGATGTTGCACGAAGGTGCGCCGATCCACGAAAGGTCGTGAGGAAGAGGGACATTCGAGCAGCCAAGAAGCCCAGCAGGCAGAGATGCTCCCGGCCTTCCAGCTGCACCTGCGGCAGCGCATCTTGGACCGCGTGGCGCAGGTGGGCAAGTTCGATGGCAAGCACCCGTCTCTGGTCTGCGGCACGTCGGCGGGCAAGGTGTTCCTGCATTCACCACACGAGGCCAACCACGAGAACAGCGATGACAGCGTGCGGTTCCTCAAGATCAACCGCAAGATCTCGGCGCTCGCGACAGGCAAGTTCCAGGAGAGCGACGCTGGCGACACGCTCGTGGTCGGCACGCAGGCCAGTCTGCTGGCCTACAACGTCGAGAAGAACTCGGACATCTTCTACAAGGACGTGCCGGACGGCGTCAACACTGTGCTGTTCGCACCGGTACCGGCCATGAAGGCCGGGGCCGTACCATCGCAAATGGTCGTGGTCGGCGGCAACTGCTCGATCCAGGGCTTCAATGAGGAGGGCAATGAGATCATGTGGACAGTCACGGGCGACAACGTGCGCGCGCTCACGCTCACGGACGTCACGGGCCACGGACGCGATGAGCTCGTGGTCGGATCGGACGATTTCGAGATCCGCGCGTTCCAGCATGAAGAGATCGTGTTCGAGTGCACCGAGACGAGCCCGATCGTGGCGCTCACGCCTATCCAGAAGAACATGTTCGGCTATGCGCTCCAGAATGGCACCGTCGGGGTCTATCGGGGCAAGCACCGAGCCTGGCGCGTGAAGTCCAAGAACACGCCCGTGGCGATCCACAGTTTCGATATCAACGGCGACGGCGAGAAAGAGATCGTGATCGGCTGGAGCAATGGCAAGATGGAGGCTAGACGACTAACGAACGGCGAGGTCGTGTTCAAGGAAATGCTCAGTGCGCCCGTCGCGGCACTAGTGTCGGCCGATTACCGCATGGACGGCAACGAAGAAGTGATCTGTTGCACGTCCGAGGGCGAGATTCGTGGCTATTTTGCCTCGTCCGGAGAGTTCCCTGCGCCCGTAACCAACGAAAAGGCAATCCAAGAAGAGAAAGAAGTCGCCAAGCTGTCCAAGTACCGAACGAATCTGCAGCTGGAGCTCAAAGCTCTTGAGTCGCTCGCAGCCACAAGCGGAACGGCCAAGAATGGCAAGCCCACTGGGCTCCGTATCCGCGCAGGAACACGCGTGCATTTGAAGCCTGTCTCTTCAAGGTCTTCAACTTCGTACGACCTTGAGGTATCGACTGAAAACGACCACGTTGTCAAAATGGTAATTCTCTATGAGCACGAGGTCGGCATCTTCGAAGGCGAAACGCTGGTGACGCGTCCGCCCACAATGGCCCCGTCAGTCGTCATTCCACTGAAACTGACCAAGCATATGGCAGCCAAAGTCGACGTGAAGGTGCTCGTGGGCTCGCGTGGAGGCAACGCATCTTTCCATGTGTTTGAAACTACGTACAAGCTGCCAAAGTTCGCCATGTTCTGCAACTTGGGAGCTGCAGCGTCGCCAGAGCCCAAGGGTAGCGTTCGTTTCCGGACACCTGTCAAGACCATGCAAATCTGCTCTTGGATTGAGGAAGTGTTCGGCCTTACAAAGCAGCTTGAGGAAGCTCCGCGCATTGATGTCTTCTTCGTGTCACTTCGCGATAGCTCACCACTGAACCTCGTCATCACACCCAACGAGATCGTCTTCCAGACTGACGACATGCAGCTAGCAGCCGAACTTGTGCAAGATCTGTGTGCCTACTTGGAATGGCGTGACTTAGAATCGCTCGCTGACTTTCCGCGTCAGATGGAAGAGTTCAAAGAACTGCTTGTACGAGTCGACGAGTGTAATGCGATCCGCTTGAAGCTCACGGGCGAAATGGCGGACGATTCCAACCAAATCAAGAATCTTGTGATCCGTGCAGAAGATGCGCGTATCTTGAACGACATGTGAGTTCTGTCTGCTTGTTCATTGTTTGCGTCGGTATCGATATTGACTTTGTTGTCAATGGCAGGAACCGAATGCGCCGGTACTATTCCGAGTTGTTCACCTTGAACAACCAACTGTTGGGAGAATATACCAAGCGAAGCACAAATCATCAAGCACTCTTGGATGCACTGAAAGAAGTCAACAGCATGATACAACTCGCCGCACGGCTGCGCTATGGCGCACCCAAATCCACTGTTATCACCGCGTGCCGAAAGGCCATTAAAAACAACAACATCCACGCCTTATTCTACATCGTCAAGACGGGCAAAGAAGAGAATCAATAAAAGAGAGATAGAGCAGAGTACACAGGTGCGATTGGAATGCAACAACCTCCATTTCTGCTACCTTCTGACGGGTAAATTTGATCTTAGAATTGAGTTACAGTCTCAACGTCTACATCTGAAGGCGCGCGAAGCCGCATGAACCGGTCCTGCCTGAAAGAGACGCAATATTAGCATTTATTAATCGACAGGTCAACCAACTGGGTTTGAACTTACCCATAAGTGGCACGTTTTCGTACTGCAAAGTTGGCATTCTGCAGTTCTGTTCGTGCTGCTCTTTTCCGTTTTCCACTGGATCGCGATTGCTCGCGAATCGGTGGCGATGTGAGCGCTTGAAGCTCTTCGTCAAATGCGATTCGACGTGCAATCTTTGGGGTCCTACATAACATGCATTTTAATCGATGCAGTCGAACGAAACCACGAGCCCTTTTAAATCGAATGGCCACGTACTTAATCTGTGAACGCTCCGGTTGAGAATCATCTGCATCACGAGTTCGTTTGGACCGCTTCAGGATCGATTTGGGCGTCTTGAGCTTGGATTTGACAGCTGCTTGGACTACTAGCGGCTTGGGTACAAGACCAAGAGAACTGCGCATACGTTGGTCCAGATCGGATACTCGTGGGATCGCTGTCCTTGTCGTATTGGAGGTCGATCTACTCGCAGTTAAAACCGGTAGCTGGTGAATCTCTTCAGCGAATATGCTAGAGGTAGCCACTCTCTGGCGTCTTGAGCTCTTCTCCGTACTGCCAGTTGCTCTGACGTCGTTCAGCGGTCTCGAGCTCAGAAAGAGAGGCCCCCGCTCCGGTTGTTGCCGCTCAAAAGTCTCTTCTCTATCTCCTCGTCTTGAGCTCATTTGTTGAGACACAGCCTTCGTTTCCATGTCTTCTTCATGTCTTGGTCTTGAGCCCATCCGCTTTCTTATCGAAGTAACTGCTGCTCCAGTGGCGGCTTCATTTCGCAGGATCCGAGCTCGCGCTGTGCGTTTCGCACTCTACAGTACGTCATAAAGTCATTAAGTGACATCTCATCAAGGCCCATATCATGGATCGGTGGCCAATCACGCACCTTTGGGGTTCGCGGCGCCCGCTGTAAACTGCGAATTTCGTCTTTGAGCAGTTGTGTCTGCCGCCGGAACGCAGTCGCAGTCAACACTTGCACCTGCGGGAGATGCAGCTCTGGGACCACAATGCGTACACGACGCTGGAACAGCAGCGGCATCACGACCTCAAGAGCCAGCACTGCGGCGCCACAGAGCATACATGCGCGGAGGAGCGGCGAGTCCTCCTCCAGCGGCAGCAGCAGCATGGCTCAAGCCAGAGCGCGCTTTCCCTTTTGGCAGTTGAGCAGCTCAAATTGAACATGCACTACACCAAAATCACCTTAAAGTAGGACCTTTTACAATTGGCGAATCCCTAGTTTAGTGACCTTTGGACACATGAAACAAGGCAACTACGGACTTGACGTGACTCTACAGTATGACACGCCTATCTGAAGCGCTTCATGGAGATGTGGATGAGCGACTTGAGGCCGCGCAGCCAGTCCTTGTGGTCCGTCCAGTCGGACGCCGTGAGCGCCACATAGATGTTCTGCGCAGACGCAAAGTCGCGCTGGCCAAAGCAGCTCACGATTTCGTGCAGACGGGCCACAGTGTTGGGCGAGAGCTCGCCCACGTTGAGCTTGGTGAACAGGATCTCCTTGCTCTTCTCGATCTCAGTCATCTGCTTCTGCTCCATCTGCAAGGATCAAAACAAAATCACGTCAGTAACCTATACATGCAGCAGAGAGATGAAGCAAGCACGAGGCGTACCATAGTGAGTGGCAGGCCGCGAAGCTGGCCGACCAGGTCGTTGAGTGTGTTCACGATCGCCATATCCTGAGGAGACACGTTCTCCGTGCTTCCTGGGACAACGTTGGCGAACTTGGCCGCCTGACCAGCAGCAGCGACGGGCGAGAGCACCGCGTTGGTCGAGTTGCCGTACTTGAGCGTCAGTTCCTTGTTGCCGACACTGCTGACAAAACCGTCCTTTTTGTGAGAGCTCATGTCCACAGACGGCTTGGAGATTCGCGAAGATGCCAACGAATTCGCTGCCGCCGTCAGCGGGTTCACTCCTGGCGCTTGTGGGACCGGAGCAGCCGCGTTCGCGTTAAAACCACTGGGATAGCTAGGCGTCGGTGCAGGGAAGCTACCGACACCGGACGACGAAGGCGGGCCCGAAAAGCCCGGCTGCTGTGGTCGACCATATCCTCCTTGCTGTTGCTGGCCGGGGTATCCCGGCTGCTGAGCACCCGGGTAGCTGGGCTGTTGGTGTCCAGGGTAACCAGGCTGCTGGGGCTGCTGGGCAGCGTAGCCAGGTTGCTGCTGGCCCGGATAACTTGGCTGCTGCTGCTGGCCGGGGTAGGCAGCCGGAGTTGGCTGTGCAGGGTATCCTCCATGGGGCTGAGGGGTCTGATAGCTAGGCTGCTGCGGTGCTGGCGTGTACGCCGGTTGCTGAGGAGCAGCCTGGTAAGTCGGTTGCTGCACAGCCGATGCAGGACGGCTCGGGTATCCAGGCGTCGGAGCATGCGGCTGCTGGTACCCAGGAGTAGGCTGTCCTGGGTAGCCAGCAGCAGGAGCACCGTAAGCGGGCTTTCCGTACGTTTGCTGTTGCTGTTGAACATGCTGCTGCGGCTGCTGGTGTTGCTGCTGCTGAACGGGCTGAGCGTACACTTGGACAGCCTCGAACGGGAACTGAGGCGGCTGGTATCCAGGAATCGGAGCAGCATGGAAGATTCGGTCCTTCAGAATCATGCAATCAATGTCGTTGAAACGGGCGTACTTCGCGGCAATGTCGAGACGTCCTTGAGCAGCCATCTACAGCAGAAACGAATGAGTTACTCATGCATACTTCGCGCGCAGTGAGCCAGACCGTTAAACGTACCAGCGAAGAGTATTCGGCAAAGCGGCTGCCGACTTCAGTTCCCATCGAGAGATCGGGCTGGTCCACGGCTAGAGAGAAAATTGAAACCTTCTCAACCAGACGCTGGAGCGCAAGCGTGTGGCCCTTAGTCTGGGATTCCACCTCACTTTCCTTCACCCAAGCGTTCACCGTCTTCTCCACGTTGACAGCACACATGAAGCACAGAGTAGCCGAATGCAGATCACCAGCCTCTTCCAGGCGCGCCGCGAGCTTATCGCACAGAGACGGGAACTCTTCGCTCTTGGCGTAAGTGCTCAAGATGGCAAGGGTCTCACGCCACTCCTTCAGGTCTGACGTTTCGACGAGACCGTGCAGCTCGTTCTTGATGATGGCCGACACAACGCGCATGACAGGGCGCTTTTGGTGCGCAAAGAATGCGCGCTGGGTCTTGTCCCAAAGCTCAGGCCCACCGCACGACGCCAGCAGAAGAGCATCTGCAAGCTGGTTGTAGCGCAGACAGCAGTTCACGGCGACTTCGAAGTTTCCAACGAGCAGGGCCTGCATCAGGATCGATTCCGACTGCTCCGTGTAAATCGGGGCAGGGGCAGCATCAACACGCTTGCTGTTGTCGTCCAGTTCAGGGAGCGCACTGGCGATGGACGAAACATCCGACAGCGGCTCTGCCGGCGTCTCCGCTTCACTGTTGAGAGGGTATCCTGCAGCAAACACATCGTCTGCGCCGAGGCCAGACTAAAAGGACACGTATGTCAGACAAATGGCAACAGAAAGAACGAGTGAGGACTGCCAAACTTACATCAATGCGTTGGTTGAGCAGAGCTTCAGCAGGGTCCGCAATCGCAGGCGGGGCAGCTTCTTGAGCAGCAGCAGGGTTGAACTTGGCGTTAAGTGCATTAATCTTCTCGGCATCCAGTCCAAGATGCAGCAGCAGGTGCTGACGCGCGTCCTTCTCAAACAAAATCTTCATGAAGCTCCAGACGCTCTTCTCCTCTTCGGAGGCAGCACCAGCGATCTTGCGTTCGCAATGGCCCTTCAGGTCCTTCGATTCAAGCGAGCGGTCCAGCTCCTCCGCTTCCGCGACAAGCGGAGCTTCGGTGACAATGCGGTGAATGTGGACGAGACGACGACGGTCGGTGTTTGCCGTGCCAGGCTCCTGCGGGTTGCCAATGGTCACGAGCTTGCCACCAAAGCCAAACGAGGCACCAGCCGGACGGCGAGTCCACTTGGGGGCCCGGCCAGCAGGGTTGCCGCCGCCAGAGAGTCCGAACACCTGCACCTTGCCATCCAACGTACAGGCGGACGCAACCGCCGGGATCTTCGGCGACCACTGCACATCCCAGCGACGCTGCCCGGCGCCGCCGCCGAAGAACTGATCGGAGCCCATGGCCGGAGCACCAGTGCGTTCCGAAGGAAACTCGTAGATCGACTTGCGCGAGAACAGGTCCCACAGCAGCGTCTTGTTGTCCTTGCCGCACGACAGGATGAGGCCCGGATCGTTCGGGCACCACGAGAGCGACAGCACGCCGGCAGTGTGCTCGTGGAACTCGGCAAGCGGGGTGGACGTGGAGTTTCGCAGGTCCCAAAGCTTCACGACCGGACGCTGGTCGTCACCCGAGGCCGTGGCAATCTGCAATCCTTCGTTCGGATTCCAGGCAATGGCCGAAATGGTTCCGCGCTGCGGGTCGCGCAGCTCGCACCACGGCTTCTTCTGCTTCAGGTCCCAGATCACGACGGATCCGTTCTGTGAGCCGGTGGCGAGAATGTAGTTCACTTGCGTGTTCCATGCGACGCTGTGGGCAAGAGCTTTGTGTAAGTGACCAGCTCCTGATGGATGCGACCGTTGGATCTTCAGCTCCTACCTCGTGATTTCGTTGATCTGCTGCTGCGGGGCAGCGGGGCCGCCCGGCATGAACACGCCGGGGCTGGCCAGTTTCTCCAGCGACATGATGTACACTTCACCATCACTGCATACACACACAGATCGTCAATATGATGGCTGCGTTGCAAGCCTCATTGTCAAGCGCATGCGTACCTGCCACCGGACGCCAGCAGATGCGAACTGTCCTCGTGTGGGTTGAATTGCAGCGCGTTCACGGCGCCTTTGTGTCTCGTGATGCGGCCGATCTCGCTGGGCGTGTCCGGGTTGCCTTCAATCAGGTGCTTGGGGTTCCAGAGCGACACCGAGCCATCAGCCATACCGCCAGCGACCACACCGTACGGGCAGGTGTCGTGGTGTCGCGGAATATCGCGCCATGCAAGCGACGTGAAGCGTGAAGGCGTCTTGACGGAGCCCAGCGTGAGCATGTTGGTCGACGGATCGCTGAAGTCCATGGAGACCAACTTGAACTCGCCTCCCGTGTGCTCAAAGCCGACGCCGCCATCGCCCTTGGAGCCCAGCGCCAGCAAGTCGGAGCGCCGCTTCACGGGGCTCCAGGCCACCGCGGCGTTCACGTGGATCTCTTTCAGTAGCGACATTCGCGCGCGTCTCCCTCTCGCCTCTGCTCTCCTGGGACGGCTGTCTAATGCGCTTCCGTACGTGGATGCCGGGGGGGAGGGAAGGGACCGCACATCTTTTATGGCCAATCAGATACCGATATTTTGGCAATTCAACCAATCGTCATCTGCCACACACCACGATATCAACGAAAAAAGTGTGCGTCCGCTAGGTTCAGATCTATCCCCTAAGTACGGTTCTCAGCTCACTAGACGTCCTGGTAGTCAAAAGCACTAATTTAGGACAGACTTCCGGGTTTTGGCGCGAAGGCCTGAGCGGATAAGTGTGATTGGCAATCAATTGGCAATCGGCTCGGAACGGGCAAGCGGCAGGACAGGATGCGTCCGCGGCAGGTGTTTGCGAAGCTCACGTGCGTGATCTGCCCGCAGGCGCTGGGCGATGCCGAGCTGAGTCTTCTGGCCTGTTGTCTACGCGACGGCGGCGCCTCCATCGTGACTGATGCGACGGCACTGCCCGTCACGCACGTGATCTGCCATCCAAGTGCGTACGAGCAGCAATCGCCACTGCGCAACATTCGCTTCGTGGCAATCGTGCGGCCCGAGTGGGTCTTCCGCTCGTTCTTGCTGCAGAGACTGCTGCCTGTGGACAGATTCAGCGCCGATCCGGTGCATCTCTTCGCTTCGCTCGTGTTCGCGTCCGGCGCGATCGGCAAAGATCAGTGCAAGGTCTTCGATGGCCTGATCACGCACTTCGGCGGCCAGATCATCGACAAGACAGAGAACTACGGCGCCGCAACGCACGTGCTCACGTGGGACGACACCGGCAACGCGAACGTGCCCGAGCCCAATCCGGCCTTTCATCTGAGCTTCACGATGGGTGATATCACGAAAGCGGCGGCCGCATGGACCCAGTGGCTCGCGGAAAAGCCGATGAGTCTGGAGTTCGCCATTCCCAGCTGTCTGATCGCGCAGATGGGTAGCCTAGCCGGGCTCACGGAGCAACACCACGTCAAATACACGTGGGTTGAGGACTGTGTGAACCGGAAGACGCGCGTGCCCGAAGGTCCGTTCATTGACAAGAGCAGCAAGAAGACCCAGCGGAAGAAGACAAGCTGGAAGACCAGTCCGGAGGTCCGACTGGAAGATCTGCAGCTGGGCAAGTGCGCAGAGGTGTACGAACAAGGAGCTGTCGGAGCCGGCGGAGTCGAGCTTTCGTTGCTGCGCAAGACCATGACAGAGGTAACACGCTCGGAAGTACATGGCTGTTGGCTGCTGATGCGTGTGTATGCTGACGTTAAGATGTGTGTCATGCAGAAGATCTCTTCACTGGAAAGTGTGCTGTCTGGAGCCATTGTACTTGTGGCGCAGCACATTCCACCACAGGTGAAGGAGCACATTGTCGAGACGCTCAAGAGCGCCCACGCTAAAGTAGCCAACGTCCCACTGGGTGATTCGTACGAGGACATCGTGCGTAAGGTCGTCACGAATGCGTCTTTCGTTGTCTGTCGCTACGAATCCGGTGTGGAATATGAGGAAGCCATGCGCCAGAACAAGCGCATCGTGAGCATATATTGGGTTCTGTCTGGTCATTCCCCGAACAATCAGTCACGATTCCAGGATATTATCCACCGCCCCACGAAATCGGTTGGCGGGATCCCAGGCATGCAGGGCTTTGTCGTCACTCTCTCTGGGTACAGCAGCCGGACGTCTCCAACGAGAGAGGAAGTGCAGATCGCCATCCACGCCTCTGGAGCGTGCATGCTTCCAGTTCTATCGAGAACGCATTCCACACATCTTTTATGCGTTGAATCCAAAGGCGAAAAGTTCAAGAAGGCTCAGAGCTGGCGCTTTGAGAACATATTGAGCCACGAGGTACGAGCGTACGTCGGGCCTGTACTCCTGGAAGGTGTCACCATTGGCTAATGCTCAATCCTTTGTTGTAGTGGCTGTTTGAATGTTTGAAGCAATGGAAGCATGTGAACGAAGAATCATTCCGCTTGAACTCTGGTATCTCGAAGGAAGCTGAGACGTCAGTGCAGTCGAGTGCCTCCAAGGAAGTAGCTACTGACAAAGAAAACGCCGCCCCACTCCCTAATCAGCAGAGCGCAGGTACTGCCAAACTGAGCAAGAAAGCATTGGCTACCCCGAAGCTAACTCCAGCGAAGACTCGCGGTGGTGCTGGGCGTTTTGACGTGGACGACATGCTTGTCGAACTGGAAGAGAAAAAGACGCCTCGCACAGGTACAGCCGAAGACGTGGCCGTAACGCCATCCGTTCCGAAGGCCACTCCGTGCAAATTGTTCGACACTCCAACCCAGCGAATCGCACAGGGAGAAGCTGCTACAGGAGAACCAGAAGCTGAGTCTGCAGTAGAAACGAAGACGTCAAAGACGAACGCCAAGACGTCAAGAGCACGCGGTAAGAAAGCGACCACGGACTCAAGTGACTCTGTCGAGATTTTGAACGCAAAGGTAAGACTGGGCCGCTCTTATTAGTGCGATAATCAGGAGGAATGTATCTGAATATCTCCATTGTGCGTGTAGCCAAGTAGGAAGCGCAAGGCAGCAGAGGTGTCCAAGGTGGATACTGAGGGTTCCACCGCATCTACAGAAGACGTCGTTGATGCCGCTCCGAAAACTGCCAGATCGAAAACAACCAGCAAACCAAAGGCTGAGAAGCCGGCGAAGAAAGCCAAGACACCCAGTGCCAAGAGCTCGAATCAACGCGTGTTCTTGCTCACGGGTACGCGAGAAGAGCTGGCCGTGAACGAATCGATTGTCATTTCGCTTGGCGGGAACGTGAGTCAAGTTGGTCGGAAATTCGATTCCACGAGCACGCATATCATTTGTAGCGAACTCAAACGAACGGAGAAATTTGTCTGTGGCTGCACAGCTGGAAAGGTATGTGGAATCGATTCAAGGAATGAGATGAGAACGGTGTGTTTACTCCATGTATTTTGCAATCCAGTGGATTTTAAAGCCCTCGTATCTCGAGGCAAGTGCAGCTGCTGGACACTTTGTAGACGAGGCGCCACATGAATGGGGACACAACGCCAGTGACACGAACCTCATGGACCCACGCATTTGGCCCAAGGTTGCATCCTACTGGAGGACCGAGCGTGCTGCAGGCAAGCCCGGTGCATTCGCTGGCTGGCACTTCCTTGTTCATGCAAAGACCGTCCCGCCGTCGGACATGTGCGAGCGCATCGTCGCTGCTAGTGACGGAGTCGTGATCCCGTTAAACAAGTCACTGGATCTGGCTGCAGAGCAGCAGACCTCGACAGCCGAGCGCCCGCTACTGGCGCTGGTGCCTCCTGGTCTGCCATCGCGTGACCCATGGCTAAAGAAGTTCAAGGCGGAGAAGATCGAGTGCATTAACGCGAGTTTTCTCATTGACTACATTACGAAGGACCCGAGCCAACGGCCGTCTCGATCGGAGTACCATCTTTGAGATGGAGACGATTCCCGTAAATCACGGCGCAAAGGAGAAGCTGCCGGGAAGTGGCGGCCCCTGTCTAGCTGGAGCCGTCGATGAGCGTCTTGTCATCCTTGTACAACTATCCATCAAAGAGAGCAGCAGCATTAATAAACATCCCATGTTGACCCGTGCTGTATGCTGCGTACCTCTGCAAAGTTCTCGTAGCCACCCGTGAGCACGTACACCGCAGGAACCTTCTCAGCGCCATCCAGTGTCACTGCCATGCGCGAGAGGAAGCGCTTGGCGCAGAACGGCCCGCGCACCTGGCTCAGCATGCAGTGGAACACGAGGCGGCTCGTGTCCTGGTACTTGCGGACGAGCTCATCGACGTCATCATCGTCCTGGAAGTTGTCAACCGGAATGTTTTCGGCCGAGCGGATGTGACCGCCAGCGAAATCTTCATCACGCACGTCGATGATGACTGGAGTTCCTCCAGACTTCAGCATGTTGGCCAACTGCGTCGCCGTCATGCGCTGGAACGGCTCATAACGATAGGACATGGCTCTGGTTGTGACAAGGGAAGTGCGGAACAAGCAAACATAATGTTGACCACATAACTTTAGATCTCCACCACGTTAAAAAGGACACTATTATCTGGATCTTGATCCAGAGTTCTTGCATCAATCCAATCCAACAAATGGTACAAGGAATCGTTTTCGACATATACCTCGATAAACTGGCCGTCTTCGCCTGCGGCTCAACGTGGTCGGGGTACCCGACTTTTCAACGAATCAGAATCGGTCGAGAGTCTGGATGCGTGCACGAGGTTGTTTGGGCTCGCCGACTCTGTCGGTTGCCCCACTTTGCATTGTCGAGATTATCGAATTGCACAAGGCTGTGGTGAGCTGCACTAAATGCGTTGGCGTTGCAGTCAGGAGCCGAGCTATATGCGTGTGCATAGTCCTTCGCCTTGTTCGCATTGTACCATGGGTTGAAGTCGTACCAGCTGCACTGCTAAAAGTACACGAGACATGTATTTGCTGATCGACGTGTCAATGAAGAGTTTGTCGTCTCGGTGCACTACGTTGGCGTCAACACTGGACCCGTTCATCATGTTGAGACCCTCAAGTAACACAAGCTGCATGAATTTGAAGCTGAGCATTGCGGCGTTTCCTTCCATGATTATGGTCGGCGCTAATGGTCCTCCGATCTCCATTGTGCCAAACGACGAAAACGCCAGCGCCATCAGCCTCGGCACACCATCTCGGAACGCAGACCGGTTGCTTTCGCTGCTGGCGTTGGCAGCGGTATCCTGTTCGCGTTGGAGTCGTCGACGAAAGGCGAGCTCACAATTTACACGTTGCCGAGCACAAACTGGCGCTTCGACTTATACTGTACTGCGTACCGAATGGCCTGAAGGCTGTCGCCTGACCACAACATTCTGGCGTCCACGTTGAAATGCATCGGTTAACTCCAAAGTGGTTTATACGCGTTGAACCACTAGTTGCCAAGCAAACGGCGACGCACCATCTCGTTTGCGTCCGTCATACTCGTTGTAGCGACGATATCTCGGTAGAATCGGTAGCGGCACTTTGAGCTTGACTGTCCTTTTGACCCAGGATTGTGTGTGCTCGAACGTATGGGCTTATTCTTTGAGCAGCAAGCGCGACAGCTGTACGTCCGCTATCCTGCTGTCATTCGACAGGCCACCGAACTGCATGCGCAACGATCACGCGGCGGTGCTCTTCGCGCGGCGCTCGTCGTCTAGTTCTGTCCTTTTTGTCTCAATCGCACTGGAGATCACCTGCGCTTCCGTGAATGCGGTCATACACGCTCTGCAGACAGCGACATCTGGCGATGGCGTCACGTGTTTGAGGCGTTACTTGTACTTCTTGGGGATTGCAAGCGACTTCAGCTCACCACTGCAGCTCTGCTTTGGGCACTTTACGGCGACTAAGTTGACGAACACTGGCAATTCGTCCGCGAAGATCGATGCGCAGTACGCCTCGAACGTCGACGAAGCACAGACAACTCCAGCAGCTTCTCCCAGACACGCTTTCTTTCAGCATGCCGGCACGACGCCTTGGTGATACACGCGGAGCCGTCCTTGCTGTAAACCAGCGGCTCAACAATTCTGAAAATCCCTGGCTCTGACTTTGGTTTATTGGTCGCCATATCCCAGCCGAACAAGCAGTCGATCAGCCAGAGGCAGCACATTTGGTAATAATGCGCTTGAACGACCGCGTTGCCCAATACCTACCGCGACATGTTCGCCTCGCTCGGCACTTGCTGCGACGTGCACGCGATCGATTTTTGGGCCGCCCGCCGCCGAGAAGATCGGAACCGGTCCAAAATGCGACTGCAATCGACGCATCCGGGTTGGGCGTCAGCGTCAAAACACCGAAGGCTCGTTATACATTTCGACTATGGCTTTGATTTTGCGTTGGAAGGCGTCGCGCTCCTCGTTACTCTCCCACATCTTGGCCGAAGCAGCGTGCACGGCCTTCACAACAGCGTTCGCCTCCGATGTCTCGTGCTGGATTGCCTGCGCCTTCCCTGCCTAGAGAGCTCGCCTCTTGATGCCTCGGGCTTCCATTGCTGCTCGTAACTGTTCTAGCGTGATCTAAACTGACTTGGCAACAATATGCGGGTCGTGGAGCACTGACAAATACGCCGTTTTTCACGCAAACGTACGTACGAGCCGGCTTTGCTCGATCGAGTCGACGGCCGTCTCTATTATGATCGTTTCAGATTCAAGAATCGTGGTTTCGTGGTGGTCGCCCGAGGCCAACGCGAGTGGATGCCCGCGACACCGTCTTGCTAAGCCTGCGCGTGGCTCAAAACTTCGTCTGCTTCATCGCTGTCCTTGAGGTGCGTGCAGTGAACTTGGCTGGCGACGTTGTCGGCGTCTCCGCGGAACTCGGCATTTTCTTCGACGGTTGAGCACAACGGGTTGGTGGCTCGCAGCAGCGAGTGCATGCGAAGCTCCCGCTCACTACTGCACTCGAACCGCTTAGCGAGCGCAAGCTCTTAGCGCGGCGTTATTGGACCCGCAAGCACGACCTGGAAGTCCTCTTGTCGTGGCACACGGCTCGGGATAGTGGCGTGTCTGTTGTCCCAACTGAGCAGGTGGCTTTGAAGTATGTTGCCGGGCCCGCCAAAGATGACCTTCACGACACCGCGCGTCTGCGCTAGACCGATCGTTTGGCGTTTCAGTGGAGTCGTGTCGTCGATTTCACTAAAACTGTCGGCCACGAAGAAATCAGAAATCGCAAACTTTGGCGGGTACACGTCGCGGCCGACGCGTCCTGGCTGACTCGCGAGTCGAATGTTCAGCATGCGCAGACTCGCAAGCGCATCGTGAGAAACCCACACTTGGACGCCATCGCTATACACATCAATAGCTTGCGACGAAAGCAGCATCCCGCTCAAGCGAGCGTCGTACGTCGAGCAGTCGTGGTAGTCGCCAATAGCTTGAGTCACCCATGAGAGAGCACGATTTGCATTGCATGCGAAGGCAGCTCGTGCACTGAGGTCGCGTGACTGCGCTTGAAAACACCCACTCGTCGGTCACTATGCACACTTTGCAGTCGAGCTGCTGGTCGGAGAACGTCTCAGCTGCTTCGCGCTCCATGCGGCTAAATACGACTGGTAGCAATGGTTGAAAACCACCACAAGCGTTTATCTCTTGCAGCGCTGTGTAGTCTAGCCATCGAGAGGCGCTTTCGTCATCCAGCCTCACTTTCTTCGCTCGGGATTCGCGAAAACACCAAATCCTGGAGATCGCGCTTGCGCGATGCGTTGCGTTTGCTAGCCGCATCGACTAACAGGTGGTAGGAAACTCTGGCATTCGGAGCGAGCGGAAACGCAAGCCGCACCATGGCATGAGCAAGCAGCAGTGCAGTCGCTGCTCAGAACACTGTTGTTGCTGTTCCTGACGCAACCAGTTTTGCTGCAGCATCCACGTCGCTCCTAAGCTCATTGACGCATACAGAGAGATAAAAGAAGAAAGACACAAAGAGGTAGTAACAGTCATAAATTAAATTTATGACTAAACTTGAGAACTCACATGTCACTACTCCATCACGCGTAATTAGTCTGCACCAGACTAAATTGAACACACACTGAAGATGACCAGCTTGACAATCGTATGGACGAGATTAGATTGATATACAGATGGATTGACTCCTAGTTTAGAGCAGTATGAATCAGAGTAATACTATACTGAATATTAGTATGTGCGATGGCAACAAAGCTCACAGTATATACTCACAGAAACCGAATGGTTTCTTGCCGCGGATGCCTTTTGATTAGTTCTTGTAGCTGTCGCGTAAGCTGCTTCTCTTTCCACATATCATTAAGATTTTTGCCCAATCCACAACGAATAACTGTTTTACGGCAAACACGTACTCCACCATCATCGCATCATCGCGCATCGGATTTACGATCCTACAAACCTTTACAGCCAGATGAAGGAAATATTGTTTACAGCGTTGTGACCGCTTGTCAGATCATTCCCATGATCCATAGTCACAACAAAATGTGTTTTGTTCAAATTGAGTACTCCCTCTGTCCCAAAATACTGTTCCGATTGTGTAAAAAGTCATTTTTTTAGCGTTTTTTCTGAGACAACCTCTTATAAAATATACCATAGACCTTCACTGTGTTTTTAGCCTACATTTAGCTGTAGTATTAACTAATTTTGCTCACCAGAGGCACTTCAACCTTCAAGCAGAAGGAAAACTATATACAAATTTCAAGTCACCCATTTTTCCAGGCCAAGCTAAAAACCCTGCGAATCACTTACGTAAATTTGATTGGCTCGTTTTATCCAATCAAATATTTTTCGTGCTGAATTCCACCAATCATCAAATAGGACTAGTTTTTTGGGACATTGGACATGCAGAATAGGAACAGTATTTTGGGACGGAGGGAGTACCATATTATCATGATGGTCACCTCTATCGAATTATGACTTTGCTTCGCCGAGATGATATGCCGTTTCGCGTTCAATTCTCAGTCACTTTTAGTACAAACGGTTTGCCAGAAACAGATGGTGACACTACATTGTGTCGAACACAAAAGTACGATTCAAGGCTTGATCAATCTTTTCAACACTTTTTGCTAGCAGGAAACAGCATCAGCATTCCAGGGCCTAACTAACTAAGGAGGGCCGTCAAATGGAGAGGGGCATCACATATGAGGGACGCAACAGTCCATAAGAAGGCGGGACTGGGAGCCTTTTTGAATGATTACATTTGGTTACACTGTACCATTCTACGACATAACACATTACGGCCGTTGGTACACACAACGACGGAACAACCCGGCGTCCATAAAAACCCGGCGCAGAGAGTGGGACAACTCGACTCTATAGTAGAAAAAAGCGAATATTAACCAATAATATCCTTTTAAAATTTATATTATAGCCAATCATATTTAGGCATGTTTTGTGTGGATGTAAGGCGACTAGAGCTAAATGCCAGTCATTTAGAATTAAAATTAAAGATGCCGGCTAAGCAGCACTCCTACACAGTGAAGACTAAGATTACCGCCGTGCGCCTCATGCAAACCATGAGCGTGGACGCTGTTGCTGCTGAACTAAGGTTCCCGCGCAGCACGGTGCGCGGCTGGTCGAAGCAGAAAACAGAACTGCTGGGCTTCACCGGCTCCGCGAAGTCGGAAACGCTTGAAGGTCAGGGGCGCAAGGAGCTGTTTACGTTTGCCCCTGACCTTTGACGTTTATGAAAGATGAACGGCGGAAAGAGGAGGTATGTACTGGATTTTATTCGCTTCGTCTACTGTATATTAACAATAATTTTATGCGAAGTGGCTTACCACGGCTGGAATGATTCGCTTCATCCGTGAGCACTACGCGGAGTGGCTTGCCGTGTACATGAGCACTAACGTATTAAAATATGAAATCGAGTCACCGTCCCTCCTCCTTTTGGACAACTTTGACAGTCATGTGTCCGAGGAGGGGCGGCGTGTTGTGGCTAAAGAAACATATGCTACAGTGGTCCCCCTTCCCCCGAACAGTACTGCGGCCTGTCAGCCACTTGATGTGGGGATCGTGGGACCACTAAAAGCAAAAATAAGAGGGCAGCATTTAAGTAGTGTAGGACTAAGTGCAAAAGAAAAGCGCATAAATTCAATTAAGGCCACCATTGAGGCCCGGGAGGCCATCTCAGAAATTAGTAGCTTCGAGAAGGCAATTCCCAGGTTCCCTGAGGTGATGCTCTGATTTCCTGCCCCTTTTTTACCGTTTGTCTCAGTTTTGGTCAGAAATACATAATAATATCCAATCATATCGCCTGCCGGTTATTTGTGTCGTTTCAGCCAGGCAGCCTTAACTATGGGAAAGGCCAATCATTTTGGCCGGCTTTTTCCGTCGCTGTGTGTAGCTATTAGCAGGCAAAAAACCATTGGTAGGCCAACCTCGCGCTTCAAAAAAGCACGGCAACTACAAGGATGGGCACGACACCATCTCACACTCTACCAACGAGTGATTACATGATCGTGGGTCTACAAGTAAATGACAGCGTCATCGAGGCAGTGCTTCAAGAGGCACGCAGTCGGACCGACTATGTGCCTGAGTTTAAGGAAGTCGGGGGCGAAAACGATCCCAACCGTGTGCAATCGCCCGTGACCGGGAAAACCTCGATAGCTTTCAAGGCCATATAGAAGGCAGTTCTGTCGCTGCACACAGCTTTGACAAGAACTGGACGTCTTCAGTGTGTTCGTTTATGGTCTCGAAACCAGGCGGAGAGCTTCAAGACCAACACCAGGAATACGTAACTGAAGACTCAAAGCACATAGCGGCTATCGCACCAGGATTAATGCCTGCTTCAGCTATCGTGGTTCTCGAACCAGGGACTACCCTGCCCGTCTTCACAGGCTACTTCATGGAAATCAACTTCGAGTAAGAGGATGTGAACAAAATTCCGCTTGGGTTCTGCGTTA
>JAADVF010000563.1:0-19280 GCA_023334555.1 Elongisporangium undulatum | reverse complement strand
CTGCTGCTGCCGTTGTTGCTGCTCTGTGACATCGTGGATCTGACGCTCCATGCGATCCAGTCGGCCTTCGACTGTCGATATCTTGGTCATGAAGGTGTCTGACAGTCGGCTGATCTGTTCGCTGATTGCAGAGAGCGTCTGTATGAAGCCACGGCAGCAGCATCGTGAGCTTCGAGTATCCCAACCAGCAGACTATGTACAACCACATCTCGTACCTGAGCTAGGTCAGCCGCATTGCATGCGCATGGAGTTTCGGCATTCGAGTGAGATGGTATCTTCGAGTCATGGCTTCTCTGCTCCATGTCTTCGCTGTAACTGGCGTCTGGGTCTTCTTCCTCCATGTACTTGGAATGCTCATAGCGCGTCCCAAACGACGGCTGCTTGATCAAACCCGAGTCAATGGCGATGACACAACCAGCGAGCGTGCATAAAGCGCAAGCTGGCATTCTTACCTCTCTCTCCGCCTCTTGAAGAGTGGATTCCTTCTCTGATGGAGAACCCCACGCAGGTGCTCGCGTGCTCTTGTTGCTACGTCTACGAGCAACGGTTGGCTCTTCATAGGACGCCTGCCTGAACGTGACCTCTGGCCGTTTCCAACGAGGTCGCGGTACGTCCTCATGCTTTGGTGCCAGCGTCTTGAGCTGGAGCTGCTCCATGAGCGTCGCTACCGCTGGCAGCGCATGGTTCTCCACTCGAACGTTCTCGGCTTTCGGACTGCAAGCACACAGCAGATCAGTACCATACAACCTCCATTCACCAGACGCTAAGAGATGGCCACGCACTGCTGCTTTGGCTCCGTCCAGACGGCCTGCTGCTGCCTCCTGCGCCACTGGCATTCGCTGTTCTTGTCCACGATCAGCCGCAGGATGTCGGCCACGAGGTTGAGCTTGCGCTCTGTGTAGTGCGCCGATAGAAACTGGGTCACTGTGAGCGGCGGGAAATACCGGAACTCGTCTCGAAGCAGGCGGAATGTGCTCTCCACGAAGCGCGCATCCGTCTTGCCGTACAGATCGTAGCCCTGCATACCATTCCAGCGTCAGTCTCTGCCACAAGCAATGAGTCACAGCCACACGCGACTATACCCACCTTGGACAGGATGAACTCGGCCACGCCACGCGAGTACTCGAGCAGCGAGTAGTGCAGAATCTGCAGCAGCGCCTTGGTCTCAAACCTGTGGCCACACACACAAAGCGGTGCCCAGCGTAAGCCAGTGGGCCTCATTCACGCATCGTACAGGCCCTGTAAGCTAAGTGAGCGAGTGTACGCACGTGGTCGTGTGACGCTGCGGGTACTGGACACGCTTCAGCAGCGAGCGCACGCGCTGCGTGCAGTTGTGGAGGTCGCCCATGCCTGCGGACAAGTGGGCAATTGGGTCAAGAGCGAGGCAACGGAAGGATCTGCAAATTACGAAACTAGTCTCCGGTACTTATGGCTATGTCTGTAATTTATGGAATGCATTCAAACTTTCAAAAGGCATGATACTTGGCGCAGTTCACGGTATGTTTTTGGTACGTTTGACTACAAAACACGGTGTACACGCGTTGTCCTGCTGCCTCCTGGGATGGATGATCTAGCCAAACTTGTTGGTCACACTCTTGCGGTTGAGCGAATTGTACATGAACGAGTCCACAAAGCCAGCGATCTAGACCACGAGTGCATAGGTTAGCACAAGACCTGTTGTCTGGAGCCAGGAGAAATCACGTACCGAGACGACACCGCCGATAATGGCGCAGATCTTGACCAGAAAGTGGGTGAACGGCACGCGGTCGTTCTCCACCTTGACCATGAACGGCGACAGATCAAATACAAAGAACGCGCCTGCGTGGTACAACGAGAGATAGGTCAAACGAGGTCATGGCGACCCACACACACAGGCGTCACGTACCAGGCAGTGCCGAAAGACGGCCATGCGAGTCCAGATAGCGCTCCTGGTGCGTGTACGCAAACTGAAACCCCATGAACACAGAGATATCAGTACAACGGTTTGTCTGGGGGAGGGTCTAATGCAAGGAGACGGACCTGGTACGAGTGCACAGAGGACGAAATGTCGCTGTAGATCGTCGGCACGATCTTGATAAAATACTGGAACATGCCACCAGCTGCATCCGCCGTCTTGACCATGCCATCCAGCGGTCCGACCAGGCCCGGAACAGGCGAGCCGAACGACAGACTAAAATATAACACGACTCAGTGATGAGCTCAATCCAGAGCCCAGAGCTTGAGAGGAGGAATGTCTGGCTGCTTACCTGTGGATAATGTGACTGGCATTGAACGAGAGCTCCTGTCCCGGTCGGAACTGGTGCACAAGTCGTCCTTCGCGATGGAAGGTTCGTCCGAGCGCCACGTGGAAGTTGCCTGCCACGCGGTTGACGAACATCTTGCCCTGGAACCGGCAGCCCTCGCCTTCCTGCGCCAATGTCTCTTCGGCCAGGCTCTCGCGTATGCACTGCTCCTTCTGGTCGGCTTCTTCCAGAGCGATGTTGCTGGCCATGAACGCCTCCTTGACCTCGTCACACGTGTTGCAGCACTTCTTGTCGGCCATCGGGTGCTTGGCCTCGTAGCAGCTGCCGCAGTAGCCCGGCGGCACTTCGGTCTTGGCGCCGTCGTCCTCCGCGTTCATCATGGTGATCGGTCGTCCGATGCGGCCGCCCTGCGCATCAAGGCGCGTCTTCACGACGGTCTGGTGCATGTCCATCTGCAGATCGCCGGCCACATCCATGGCGTTGATGTGCGCGTCCTTGCAGTTGATGGCCAGGAAGCTGATGTCCAGGTTCACCTGCAGCTTCTCGTTCAGACTCGAGTCCACGACCATGTGCTCGTGCGTGTTCACGCTCCAGTACGCATGCAGCTCCGACAGGAACAGCACCACCATGATCATGCCCGCAATGAGCGACACTAGCAGCAGCCAGCACACAGTCAGCGTTATGTAGCTCTTCAAACACGAGAGCCTGCATCTTCAAGGCGCGCGCGCTCACCTGTGGCGCCGAACTCGGTCTGCACCTTGAACTCGCGGTGCATCTTCGGGTACACGTCCACGCGCTTGAGCGCGCGGCGCGCCGTCTTGGCCAGCGGCCCCTCGGGCGTGGACGACGCGCTCTGCAGGTCGTCCACATCGCCCTTGCGCTGCCGCATCATGCTGAAATCCTCTACTACGTGGCACCTGCCGCCGCCTCGCCCCCTCTCTTGATGCCCCGCGGATCTGGATATCGGATTTCACAGGCACCACAGTACTTTTTGCTGAAGAGTTGCAGTTGCCGTTCATCATTTGCCAAGATGCCGCTCCGGCCGGAGGAGTATGCGCTGCCGCAGACCACGATGCTGGGCTCGGAGGCGTAAGAATGAAAGGTGTGCGTATGGATACGAGTCTTAGTTCTGATCAGGTTGGATTTGGGTGAAGGATGGAGCAAGTTGCGCTGCTGCATGTGCTGCTCGTGGGCCTGCGCGGCGTCGGCGTTGAGATCGGTATTTGGCTGAATACTCTTGATGTACACTAGCAGGGGAGGCCATGACGCTGATCGTGTTGCTGTGCATCCTGTCTATTAGCCAAATGCCTCGTGCTGTCCGGAGTGCAGCGCCTGACGCTGCTGGATGATGAGTTCGTCCGTGCTCAAGACTCGGCAACCAATGCAAGTCTGTGTATTGCATCTGTCCATTGCTTCATTCAGCTAGCTGACCTTGAATACATGGCACTCAGTTCCTGCTCCGAGATGGAGATCGTGGCCAGCCGAAAGCCAAGCTGGTGGCTGCTCGTTTGAGCGCCCTTAATCCATTTGCCGACGTGCGCACCATCCCTGGCGCTCTAACGCTGGACCTGCTGCTAAACTATCACGCAAGTACACGAGCTATTAGTGGTCTTACTCCACTGCTCAAGCTAACCAGTCTCCTGGTCTATGAACTGGCGACGTGTGGCGCAGATTGTGGTCTTTTCCAGCTCGAGTTTCAGCCGAGAAGAGTTGATCGCGTACAATGAGTTCTGCCGGTGCCAGACTCCGCCCATCGGGTTTGTGCTGGCAGAAAGCCGAGGCGTTCTGGGTTTCTGCTTTGTGGATTACTCGCCGTGCCATATCTCAGAAGATGTTGACGCCATTGCGGAGTTCCGGATCCTTACGAAGCTCTCCCAGGCAACGGAGACTAACGCGGTCATCCACGTTGTCGAGCCACATGCATTGACCACATTTGTCACTGGCGATAATATCGCCTTGAGGTGCGTTGGTGGCAATCAGCCTCCGATGGTTTGTGAGCTGGAAGCGATTCTCTCAAACCAAAGCATACAAGTTCGACTTCCGGCCCATGCGCTAGAAGAGAGAGCACGAGTTACTGCACAACTATGCGCTGCTACGCATTTAAGAAAAGCAAAGCAGCGGTGGAACACAAAGCACGTAAGTCTCCGAGAGCGAATAATCGACCCTGGACCAATCACACTGCCAGTCTTAAATGGAACCGACTTGCGAACATGTACGTGCGGTATTGTCGTAACTGTGTGCGCTGATTCCGAGTTGGATTTAGTTTAATTGTTGTATCCGTGCGTTTATCTGCTGTAGCAAAGCAAGCGTTGAGCGCTCACATGGCTATGCAGGCCATGTATTCATTCCGCCAAGATTTTGGGACGTTTCCTCAAAATAACAACTCAGATCATGCTCGTCAATGCATGGAGCTTCTGAATAACCATCTTGCACTCGTAAGTATTTTGTAAAGCAGATACATATTGTGGATGATCCCAACTACTTTCTTATATGTGCTTCGCAGAATGAAAAGCTCATTCAACAATCACAACAACAGCTTGTAAAGTCTCAAGACATCGATATGGATATAGTACAACGACTTCTGCGATGCCCTTCAGCTGAATTTCAGCCGCTGAGTGCTCTGGTTGCTGGCTATGCAGCGCTTTTAGTGCTTAAATTTACTGGTATCCGCTCCAGAAGGGATCGGTTGGAACACTATCCATTTTGATTATGTACTTGTGTTTTGGTGCCACAGGCAAAGTTGGAGCTCCGGTCTTTCAGCCAAATCAATTTCTATACTTTGACATTTTGGAGCTCAAGCCTGAAAATGCTGGGACCAATACGATGTCAATGCCCAAGTTACAGCCCCACAGAGATAGCGATCTCATCTCCTTGTTCGGATCAAGCGTCGTTGAGCGCCTACAAGCGACAGTGCCAATGTTAATTGGACTCGACTCAATCAACATCGAAGTCATGAAGGTTAAGCAAGCTGCTTATTGCTACTTGATTCCAGTGTACTAGTGCCCTCATCACATTCTTGTGTATGTCTATAGAGCATATTTTGTCTCAACATCGGATCTGCAGCGCATATCCAAATTGCGAGCTTAAAGCAAAACGATATTGTCGATGGATCTGATTTGAGCTCATGTGCGCTTTTTCCCTCGGCGAGCGTCGACCAAGCCAAGGGAACGGCGCTGCTTACGGCTGCCCAAGGATACAGCATGAACACACGTCTTCAGTTCTTCCCTTTGCAGTCGCTGACTACATATCACCAAGCATGGGCTAATGCAAGCGTTGTTTGCTGCGATTCGACAACATTAGAGGTAACATGAAATAACTTGCGTGGACACGAGTTTGTAGTGCAAATTCATGAACATGGTTCAATTGTAGGAGCAGCTTTGGATCGATTCTCATTGCAGAGCTAACAAGAAGGCATTTCTCGTTTGCAATCAGACCCAGCAATCTCTTTCGCTCTCCATATTCGCACCCGACGATACTGAAACATTCAGCGAATCAATGATTTCAGAAACGAAGCGATCTCAAAACGGTCTTTATGCTTTTGATTACATGCCCCGAGTTCCCGACAGCTCTCAACTGGAATCACGATCTACCAGTCTTAAAGATACTTTCGGCAACAGAGCTTCGTTTCAGCTGACGATTCGGGCAGCACTTTGTCGGTCATACTTTGAAAATGTGTTTGCAAACGCTGTCGCGCAAGCCAGGGCTTTCTTTTCGGATCCAATCCCAGTGACAACGAACGATCTTCCAACCAATTGTTCCCTGTGGCTTGTTTGGGCCGTTGTTCAACGAGGTCAGCACGGCTCAGATTTCGCTAGCTGTCTACGCGAGTCGTGGAAACTAGGTGAACTGTTGCCCATGAGCTATCAGGAAACAACAACCGAGTCCGACGCATTCTTTGAATTGGACATCACCAAAAGTGATCATATTCAGTTCCTTTTGGCTGCAGCATGTATCATTGCTGACTCACTTGATATCCCAATCCCAGAAGGTACGCCATCGCTCCGTATTTAATGATTCAAAAATATATGATAACGATGTACTTACATTCTTTCCTACTAGCGACAGAGAGAGAACGGCTATTGGCATTAGTTTTCGATGAACGCAGTGAGTTCAGTCTTCATACTCAGCGGCGCAGCCTTCAAAGCATTCTGACAGGATTTCAAGGAGCAACAGCTACATATTTCTTACGATTAATCAGCCGCATTCGTGTGATTGAGTGGAACAATGGCGCCTCGGCTCCACATCACTTACTGTTGACGCAGAGTCTGATCAACATGCAAGCGGATACAACCCAGACACCTCGTCTGTTAGATTTGGTGTCGACTGGGCGCGCTCAAGGAGAGAAAGCTCGATGCGTGATCGCGAGTACCGTTCTTGGCGCATTGGTGACTATGGAGATTATCAAGTTGACTCTATTCAAGCAGAGAGGAGCATCAACACCATTGCACAACTATCAGTTATGTCTCCCATCACATAGTGGTGCCAACGCAGCGTACACGTTGGCTCGCACAGAACCTGCAGTGCCGCTGCGAATGAACTCAATTACCTTGGAAGCGACCCGCGGAGTGCCACTACGATGCATACCTGAAGGATTCACAGCCTGGAGTCAGATAGCTCTTCCACGGGGCTCTGAGTTTCACATATTGCAGGCGTTTATCAACTACATGCAGGTATGTTGGTATGCCTTCGTACACGAAAGTGCGCGAGCTCTCATCATTTTGTGCTGTGTCATCAGATAAAATATTCGCTTGAGATCCATGCACTGATGCATTGCAATCGGCGTATAATCACACTAAACGGATCGAAAGCGCAGGAGTCCAGTTTGTCTGCCAGGTATGTTGGTAGATCCTTCTGATTTCAATTGGGCTATCTGATTATTGATGGCGTTGTATGTTTGATCACCCGCCACCACCAGCATTTTTGATCTCTGTGGTGCAACCGAGGAAACAACGTTCGTGCTGATAGACGTGGTCGCTGTTGATGCGCATCCGAGTGGAGGGGACGTAGTCCTAGCACCAGTGCGTTTGAGCCGATGACTAATCAGTAGATTGATCTTCTACTGCACGGTGCACTCCTTCCTTGTTTGGATAGATGTTTCGTCTATGTCGTCTTGCAACATTGTATTGATGGCATACACCGAATGCTGCTGCACTTTGGGATCCTCCGGGAAGCGGACTCGGGCTTTCTCACACACTGGAAGTCCTCCGGCTTCCAAACACGCAGCTCGCATTTCGTCTGGACACATTTGAGAATGCGTCGGTGACAACAGCACTGGAAAATGATCAAAAGAAGAAACGAGTACCATTGGCACTGCTGATAATGCCTATCAGCCAGCAGCCGGCTGCTTGAACGAGACTGGTGTCGCGGAACCTCTTCATGGCTGCCACGACTACCTCCAAGCCTCCTTTTGCCACGATCTCTGCTCGGCTTTCGTCTGATAATGATAGTTAGTTTGCTGTTGTCGCGGACAATTGTAATTAACAACAGGCAACGTACCTTGACGGAGACTCAGATTAGCCAAGGCCAAGCAGCTTAATCCCTGAATCTGCTCGCTTAGTGGGAAGCGCTTCATCGCCGACAGAACGAGGCGTCGACTCTCAGGATTCACGCGCACAACGTTGTCGTCTGGACATAAAACGCGTTGTAAGCAATAAGCAGACACATACGTATGGCGGCAGAGAGAGAGAGAGAGAGAGAGAGAGAAAGAGACAAGAACCAACCTGCAATTTGAGGGTGTGCGAGTACAGACAGCCCAGCGATGTGGGCCTCCGTATCATCGGGGAGCCGTGCTAAGGCATCCATGATGGAAACGATGGCTCCGCTGCACGTCATGAACGGCACGTTGACCTCATCTTGGTGTGCAAACTCAGACAGACAAAAGAGTCCATCTCGTTGAAGATCTAGAGCGTCCGGGTATTTCTGCATCCGGCCAATGACCACGTCAATCGCATCGCGAATGTGCTTGTTCCGCAGGATTGCCGCCGGATCTTGCAGTACCTGCGTGTTCTCGTTTTCATCGCTGCTACCATCGCTACCGTCGCTGTCGTAACTACGCCTATGGCGTTGGCGTGAGACGCCTCGTTGGTGCATCGAGTCCGATTCAGACGCTTGAGACTGGTTCTCTAACTGCGCACCGTGTCTCCGAACAACGCCTTTGAGTGCGCGCACTCCATGACTCTGAATGCGTTGGTCGCTTGGATACTTGCGCATGATCTCTACCACAGTGCTTCCATCGCCGTTGTCACGACCGACAGCTCGCTTCATGATCCCAGATGGATCTGCAGCCACGGGCTCTGGTCGAGTCGGTCTCACGGGAGGCTGGGGTGGTGGCTGTTTCCCAGCTCTATGAGACTTGGACCTTGCTTTGGACGACGTTCGCTTGGAAGTCTCGGGCATTTCGCTTCTTTCTTGAGGTTTGTCCTGCATCTTTGGATCTTCTGAAGCCACGGACTCATCGTCTTTAATCTCAAGCGTGGACACTACAACGCCGATGAGTTCTTGCAGGGCCTCGACGCTTGTTATCCGGGCCTGCAGGTGGTCATGGCAAATCCGCAGCAGCGCCCGAGTCATCTTTGCGTAAAGAGCAATGGAGCGCACAAATTCAAAGGCCATCATAGGATCCTGCTCATCCAGCAGCAGCTTTGCGAGCTTGTGCTCCAGTACTGGCAACGGCAGACGATCCAGCTGGTGAAACGACAACACACCGGCGGGCGGAGCGAGGCCCATTGGAAGCTGGCGCAGCAGACACGCGATCGTCAGCGACACGGGCAGGAACGACCCGTCTTCAGGTCGCTCGTTCTTGATTTGCGCTTGCTGCTGCAGGAGCAGCATGTGCGTGGCCACATCCAACATCCCTGTTCTGCGCTTGATCGCTCTTGTGATCTATTTAACGAATCGTCTCCATGACCTTTCACGAAAGCAGCTCTTGAAGCATTTGGGCAGCGGTTAAATGAAGTGCCGCCTTGAATGATCGACGATCTTGATTCTGAGCTTCGGGGGTCTCCTTTTCCACCATATCGTGCAATCCAAGAGCAAATTGGATTGATCGTAGCATGAGCACTGGGTGCCGGGTCTCCAGGGCAACGTGGAACACCAGCTGCCACGTTTCCGAAGTGATGCCTTGAGAGATTGACCGCGTGGCGCAATGCCAGGCTCTTGACGAATCCACGGCCTTAGCCAATCGCAACAGATCCAGAGTTTGCGCCAGCGAAATCTGCTTCAGAACACCAGCTGCCTCGATCGGTTGCTTGGCCTCAATCACACAACAGAGTACCTGAACAGTGGCTGTCTGGAACTGGTCGAGTGGATATGCTAAAGCTCCAGGTGCTATGTCCAAAGACGGATGAGCATCAACCCATTGCCGAATGGCTTTGCAATGCGTATAAAGAGCACATGTTTCACCGTCAATGACTCCATCGATGCACTGGAGTGAAATCCTGCGGTCAACATGCGGCGGAAGCTCCATCGGCGGCGGCAGCTGCAGCTTTGATTGAGACTGCTGTCGACCTCGGAGGTGCCTGATGCTTGCGCTCTGGTGATTAGTGTCCAGTTTCACGGTCGAGCATTTATCACAGGACTGCACGCAAAAGGCGAGCACAGCCATTGCGGTATCACCCTCGTCGCATTGGTTATCCGTATCGTCTGAGACAAGAATCGGCAGGGCAATTTCGGCCATAAACTGCTCATCGAGAAGCATTTCGTGGATCTTTAGGCTGGTCTGGCTCAAAATCACCAGCGCTAGCAGCACATTCTTGATCAGCAACGCATTGGACGACTGTCTGAGCGAGTTCAGACTCACCGCTAGCATGTGCTCGTTCTCCATCTCACGTGACACGTAATCTAGACATGCTGACGCTGATTCGGACCCATCAAGATGATTGAACACCGCGACACAGCCCTGCTCGATCAGAGCTCGGACAAGATCGCTGGCTGGAGACTGGGCCATGATCGTTTCCAACACACCGGCGGCTGCATTAGCGACTGGTGCCTGCTCATGGCCAAGCATCCAGGAGATCGTGATGAGCACACCTGAAAGACGAAGCGAGCTGCAAATTGAGCGGATACGATTCACCGGCATTGGATCCTGCAAAAACGCATGAAGCAATTGCAGTGCTTGGTACTGTAAACAAGCATCAGCGCTCATGAAAAAGCCCATGCTCAACTGGACACAGTTGTGCTCTCCAGCCAGCGATGCAGCTGTACGTGAGCTTTGGTTGGTAGCAGCTTTCAACAACTCTAGGTACATCATGGACAGCGATACGACTGCTGATCGATCGTCTCCGTTCTTTTGCGTCCGTAGCCACTGAACAATGTGTGTGAGCAGATCAGGAGTGTACCATGAAACACTGAGCGATCGATTTCTAGCCACGGAGGCCAAATGATTCGCCGCACGAATCGCAATTGGGACAGCAGGATCCATTACAAGCGACACCAGCAGATCGATCATTGAAGCCTGCTCGCTTGGCTCCTCAATGGAACCTTGATCGCACGCATCAAGAAACGATAGCACTAAAATGTCCAGCGAACGAGCAGCAAAGTCCAGGGAGCAAATGTCTTGAGTGGCGCTCGCATGGGCTTGGTATCGCTCAACCGAATTCCATAGCCAAGTGCGCACTTGCTTGCCATGGTCTTCGCCTGTACTACGCTTGAGCTTGATCAAGATACCCAAAATGCAAAGCGCAGCATTGGCAAGAGATCGATCCGAAGACTGCAAAAGCATTCCAAAGCGATCCCATGTTTCGTTGTCAAACGAGGCAAAACCATCGACGCAACGCTGAGCGCTTTCGCTAGATCCCATCTCCATCTCTTTCCATGCGAACAGGACAGCATACTTCACTGATGCGTCGTGGGAGTGTTGCTGAAGTGCCGCTTTCAGCATGTCGACATATGAGCATCCGTGAACCACCATCTTGGCTGATGGACTTGTGAAGCGATCACTGCTATTTTGGGTGAGATTGGAACAAATTCGTGCGTGTTTAACCTACAATTAGAGCCGTGTCGTAAACCAATTCCACTCTGCTAAATCGTCAATCCACGAATCTTGGTCTACGATCGAGGGCGCTTTCGAATCACAGGCGTCGGGGATCCAAGTTCCAGACAACGTTCGTAGGCCGCCCAGATGGAGTCAGCAATAACCGCGCGGAATCCGTTCTTTTCAGCTCGGTAGAGTGCTGCCGCCGTGGTGCCTCCGGGACTGGTGATATTGTTACGGAGTTCAACCGGGTGGCAATCGGACGCCTTCATGTAAAGCGCTGAGCCTAGCATCGTTTGCTGGACGAGTTTCTGGCAGTGAGGAGCAATAGTCAGCGGCTTACACTCGTGAGCTCAACAGATCATAAATGCCATTTGCGTACCGTGGCCACAGCTCGAGAAAAGCCCATGTGCACTCCTGTATCGATCATGGCTTCAGCGACAAGGAAGAAGTACGCTGTTGGTCCATCAAACAACACTGGGGTCAGTACGCACATCAGCTTGGACAGTACAGTTGAGCTGTGCCATATACCTGGTCCCGATCCAGACAGTGCGGTGGCCATATCCAGAGCACCTTCGTCATCCACGAAGACCTAGCAAACGCAGCATTGTTGAAATCGGACGCATCAATAATGGCTCCAGTATAGACTGACAAACCTCATTTCCGAACGCACTGAGAATGCCCTTGGTCTGTCAAGCGCCACATGTCACACCAAAGCATTAATAATCAAACTACTGGTTGCAGCGGGTACTTCAGCGTGAGACAATCACACCAGCGCATGCTGCTCCTCTGTGACATCGGCCGACTGCGACCACACGGTCATGCCTTCACCGATCATGGCTGGCGTGTTGGGCATCGTGCGAATGACATGGCTGGCTTCGCCAAGCTTGTCTTGCATTGCTACAGAGGAGAACCCAAGAAACGCATGAGCCATCAGCGTTTTGCGCTTGGCAGTGCAAGCATGTTGAGCACGAACACTCGATGGTGGCGCCGGCGACGACCGAGATGACCAGCGCATCGGGGCGAATGACGTCCGAGATGCTTTCAAGCACATCCTCGAGCACCTGCGGCTTGATCGCGAGCAGCACGACGTCCGCGTCCTTGACGGCCTTGGAGTTGCGGTCGCTCGTGCTCAGCCCACGCGCCTGGTACTTCTCGCGCTTGTCTATCATCAGCAGAGGAGCAGGTCAGTCAGTCGCGACCCCCACACACACACATCGGCAGGATTAACACACCAGGATTCGGGTCGGAGATCACGATCTTGCCGCTGGCGATGAGCTTCTCGGACACGAGCGAGGTCACGATGGCCTCGGCCATGTTGCCGCCGCCGATCACTGCCATGCGGTCGATGCCCAGTGGCTTGAGCGCCTTCTTGGTCGCGAACGACGCCACAGCGGAGCTGGTGACCGGTTGCATGAGGCGCAGGCGCTGCAGAGAGCGCGACGATCGAGCAACAGCCCACATGATGGTCCTACGTCTGGGCTCGGGCGCTTGTTGAGGATTGAGTGGATCCTTGCAGCCCATTGCCGTCCCGCAAAACCTTTATCATTCGATATAGCTGTTCACATTGATGTATAACACATATAGTCAGTGGATATTCCAAACAATGTATTGTACCTGTAGGAACATATGACCCGTGGAAACGCATTGAATAACCTGTCACTTGCACTTTGTGTGTGACCGATTGCGCCATTGAGCGGCAAAGCATGAGTGAACGTCACGTGGAGATCGTGCCGACCCAGGCGGCGCAGCTCAATGGACAGATCCTGCCGAACGCGCACGCCTGCGCGGACGTGGACGGAGACGACGCCACGGAGCTGATCGTGGGCTCCATGAAAGGCAGTCTCGCTGTCTTCAAGGTCAGCGTCTGACTGCTGGTAGTCCGACGCCGCGCTCGTGCTGATCCGATCGTTTTGGCTCGTAGATCGCGCCGGACAGGCTGACCAAGTGGCGCTCTTGTGAAGTGGACGGCTCGGTCACATCCGTCTACATTGACTCGCGCTCTACTGGCGAAGTACGTTCCCGTGTGTATGAGGATCCAGAGCGTTGAGCTAACTGTAGCACGCGTGGGCAGCCGCCGCGGGTCTTTGTCTCAACCGCGGAAGGCGACTGCTTCGTCTTCCAGTTCAAAGAGGACCGAGACGAGTTCCGGCCGTGGGCTGAGTTCGTACGTGTGTGTGTTAGGATCCTTGGTTCACTCTGTAATGAGCTCATTGTGCTTGACCATCGTAGCGTGTGGCGCTGAATGTGTGCGACATCGCAATGCTGGACGGCGATCTGATCTTTGCTACACGCGACGGTGGACTACACGTGTACTGCGCTGATCCGGATGACGTACGTTGTCTGCTGCGCTGTGCTGTGGGTAGAGCCTCGGTTCATTAGTTCTGATGCATTGCTTGTGTAGCTTGGAGGGTACACACAGCTGGTCAAGTTCAGCGTGGAGACCGAGATCGAGCGCTTCCACTTACTGGCGCCGACTGCAGAGAACAAACGCTGCAAATTGCTCGTGTGCTGCACTACCGGCGAGTATTTCGAGTTTGTTCGCACCGACCAAGAGCCGATCTCTCGCTACGCGGATCGCTGGCAGCCGCCTTTGAATGAGAACGACGTACTCTACCTGGTAGACAATGTCAGCAGCAATGGCAGGTCTGCACACATTGCTCAAGCGTCTCGTTCGGGCACAATCGCTCTCTTTGACGATTTGTTCCAGACCCAATGGGCGATCCAGGTACGAGTGAAGTAATTCAAGCTGCAGTGGAACAATCGAAGCCTAACGTTTTGAGTTGCTGGATATTAGCTTCCAGAAACGATCGTGTCCCTCGAGCGGTACAACATGTTAACCCCAGGCCTGGCGCAAGATGCTGTATGTGCTGCCGTTGAATGCATTCGCTGTGATTGCTGATTAACGTTGGTTACGTCTGTTTGTCTTAGCTTGTGGCTTGCACGTGGAGTGGACAAGTCTACGTCATCAAGGACCCACATACAATTGTTCGCTTTCGGATGATCCTTCCAGCGAGCTCAATGTTTGCTGGTACGCTATTATATCCAATTGGTTGCTGGAAATGAGGACGTTGACTCACCTTGTGCATTCGCTTGGTAGCAACTATTTACGAAGGCTCTGAAAATCAGACCAAGGCTTTGATCGGAATCAGCACTTCCGGAGTGATCTTCGTCTTTTGCGACCTCGTGGAAACGCTTTCGCATGCGCTGGACACCCGAACACTTGTGAGATCTCTCTCTCTGTCTCAATTTCGTTAACTTCCTCACAGTCTGTGAATCTAATTCATTTATGATCGTTGACAGGTTGAACGAGTCGCTGACAGTCCAATGTTTGAGCACATCAAGTCCGAGGATCAGAGGAAAGAACTGATAAAGAAATTATGCGATAAATGGCCGTCGGCATATACGTCAGAACTGGTCACAAAGGACGCTCCAACGATAAAGGAGTTTCTGGCCTTTGTATCAGCTCTGCCAATGCCAGATGAGACGTGTGACGATTAAAAAATGGTATTTTGATTTGTGTCATCAACAGCAATGGCGTTTATAGTTTCGAAGCTGAATTGATCACCAGTTCTGCATTTGATACGCATAATTTACGAGCGTTTGAACCGAGTCCGGGCCTCGACGAAGCAGTTCTTGAGTGAAGTCGGCCGTGTAGTCCAGATGGAACCCGATTTCAATGGATTTGTGCGCATGCATCTTCCAGGACTGGTCGAAGGCACGCATTGCGATGCAAAACAGCTCGAAGAAGCCCATTGGGTCTTCAAACAAGCGCCAGAACGGGCGCTCAAGGCCGAGACATCCGCCATCCTTTAGCTGGAGCACATCCGTCAGCATGAATACCACCTGAGCGGTCACGGGCCCGTAGGCGTACACGTCGGGGCTCTGAGGAGTCTGGTCGTTCATGATCGGGAGAGCAAAATTGCGATGCACTTCGTGGAAGAACACCATGCAATGGAGAGGGAGCACAGCCTGGAGCTCACGGATCGGATCGCCAGAGCGGAATCCAAGCTGCTCCCATGGCGCTCCACGCAACACAAACGGCTGGCTGGCATAGCAGGAGACCCAGAGGCGGTTCAAAAACTCCACATGCTCGCGATTGCTCTCGTGCAGGGGCGTGCCCATGATGCCGATGAGCTTCGCCAATTGCGCCAGTGCAGCGGCAGTTGGAGGCGCATTTCCAGACGCTCCGCCCGCACCGGCAGTTGAGGAGACCGAAATGACCTTCTCCCACATTTGCACCGACCGCTTCTGGATCGTCTGCGCCATGGCCGACTGCTTCATCTTGGCCGCCAGCGCCTTCTTCACGCCAAAGAGAACGCCAGCCACGTCTTGGCTGCCGCCACCAGGGCCACCTGGATATCCGCCATCGTTGTTGTTCCCGTTGCCGCTGCGAACATGCTTTGGCTGCAGGCGACTGAAGTACTCGTCGTACTGCCGATCTTCAGGCACGTCAATCTCGGCGCTGTTCTCACTCTTCTCCAGCTCAGTTGACAGCTGCAGCACCTTGACGTGAATATCTCCCGGGTTCCCATGCACGGCGATCGGTCTGTTCTCGTCCAACAGATCCAGCCAGCAGTAGCCCGAGGACGGCGGCGGCTCGCTCGCGAGTCGCAGTCTGAAATGGTAGCGGCCTTCGAACGGGAACTTGCGCCGCAGCTCTGCGAGCGTGGGCTGCGAAGACACGAGGAACGAGGAAGACAGCGCGTCGGCGCTGGACAGCAGCGCACTCTCGTCTGCGTCGTACGCGCCCTGGAAGAAGTACCGGCAGAGCACGCTCATGGCTGATCCGAAGGAAGGCTGAAGTGCGCCCTTGGGGGGTCGTTATGAAAAATGACAAGCTATAATAGAGTACCATGCTGATATCCCATTGGCTGAAAACGCGAGTTCAGAAGTCCTATGATTGGCTAAAATACAATAGAAAAGCGCTGTGCCTTGCAGCAGCACGATTGCACTTGGCGTGACAATGGACGATGATGACGAGTGGGATGACGACCTCCTGGCCCAGATGGCCGACATCGAGGCCATGCATCTGCGTGGCGCTGTGTCTATCAATGTGCCACAGGTATCAGCAGCGGTCCCGCCAGTGGCTGTGCACGTTGCCGCTTCCGTTCAGCAGCAGCAGCAGCAGCCGATCAAATGGAACTGCCTGTCGTGCACGCTCGAGAATGGGCCGACGCAATCAGCCTGCCTAGTGTGCCGCACACCGCGTGGACAGCGGTACGCTGACGCATCTGCAGCTGTAAGATCTACTACTACATCAGCACAGGCTACAATCACAGCATCGCAAAGCGCTTCGAGAAAGACCGTGCAGTCGACGCTACCCTTTGCGGCGCCACCTTCCGAAGCTCGCCGAATACAGCAGCAGCAAGCGCCAGTGCAGCGCCCATTGCCGGTTGTTACACGGCAAACAGCTCAATCCCCAGGCTATAATGCGATAGCTCCCATAGTGCCATCATCTACGGTGGTACAAGCGCGTATGGAAGCGATGCCAGCAGGAATGACCGCATCACAAGCAGCCGCGTGGCCCATTGCGGATCTTCGCGCACAGCGACGGAGGCCTGGAGAAGATCACGAGGCCAAGACGCGGTATCTAGAGATAACACATCGCTCCAGCTTCCCACAGATCGATTACGAGGCCGCGCAGAAGTTCGTGTACCCGACCAACTACCCGATCCGAGAGTATCAGCTCACGATCACGGAAAAGGCGCTGTACCACAACACGATGGTGTCGCTGCCGACTGGTCTGGGCAAGACACTCATCGCGTCTGTGGTCATGTACAACTTCTACCGGTGGTTCCCACAGGGCAAGATCGTGTTCATGGCTCCGACCAAGCCGCTGGTGGCGCAGCAAATCAAGGCGTGTCATGAGATCATGGGCATCCCGCTCTCGGATACAGCGGAACTGCAGGGAAATGTGGCGCCATCGATGCGCAAAGTGCTCTGGAGATCCAAGCGCGTATTCTTTTGTACGCCGCAGAGCATGCAAAATGATCTGCGGCAGCATATCTGTAATGCAGAGCTGATTGTGTGTCTCGTGGTGGATGAAGCGCATCGCGCCACGGGTAATTACGCTTACTGCGGTGTGATCCAGGAAGTGGAGCAGAAGACTCCGTTCTTCCGCATTCTAGCGCTTTCAGCTACGCCCGGGGCCAAGTTTGACATCATTCAGGACGTCGTGCGCAACCTGCGCATCTCACACATTGAGAGTCGATCGGCCGATGATGATGATGTCAAGAAGTACACTCACGCACGACAAGAAGAGGTGATCAAGTGCACGCTGAACGCGCAGATCACAGAGATCAAGAACCTGTACTTGCAAGTTTTCTCGCGCATTGTGAATCGACTATGCAATGGTCATGTCATTCAGCATCGAGACCCAGAGAAGCTGTCTCGCTGGTACGTGCTGCAGGCTCGCGAACGCTTCCGTCAGAGCTCGAATTATCAGCAAAACCGGAGTGCAGAGGCAGATCTTGCGCTATTAGTGAGCCTGCTGCACGCAAAGGATCTTCTCACGGTACATGGCCTCAGCAGCTTCAAGGAGTACGTCGATGGCTGGGTAGAAGAACGGGAAAATGGCGGGCGGTTGTCCTGGTCCAAGAAAGAATTGTTGCAATCAACGGAATTTCAAACGCTTCGTTTGAGCCTTCAGGCCGCAGGTGCTGTGAATGATAGTGCCGCAGGCAACAAGCACTCAAGCCACCCAAAGCTCGCGAAGCTTTGCGAAGTGCTGTACGAACACTTCCAGCGCCATGCATCGGGCAACTCCAGCACCCGCGCCATCGTGTTCACGCAGTTTCGAACGAGTGTGACTGAGATCGTAAAGCTGCTTGAACCAATGCACCCGCTGATCAAAGTGCAGCAGTTTGTGGGCCAGGGCGCCTCTGGCAAATCCAAGGAGAGTAAAGGTCAGTCGCAAAAACTCCAGCAGGCCATTGTCAAGAAATTTCGCGAGGGAGTGTTTAATGTGCTGGTGGCCACTTGCATTGCGGAGGAAGGCCTGGACATTGGTGAGGTCGATCTCATTGTATCGTTTGACGCGCTTACGTCCCCAGTGCGCATGATCCAACGCATGGGGCGAACCGGCCGCAAACGCGTCGGCAAAGTGATCATATTGGTTACGGAGGGCGATGAAGAAAAGAAGCTGGCCAAGAGTGTGGCATCAGCAAAAACTGTTAGCCGTGCGCTTACGACCTTCAAGAGCAAGTTTGTGTATGCAAAGTGCCCTCGCATGATTCCAACCGGCATCACCCCAGAGCTTAGCACTCTGGAGATGCAGATCCCAGAATTTCATGCGTCGATGGTCGGAGGAAAAAATGGCCAACGAACAGAGCAGAGAACGGGTGACGGTGAAGCTGTCAGCTCAAGACGTGCATGGAAACTGAATGATATGGAACTCATGGTGGGAAAGGCGCGATTTTTCCCTTCTGATTTGGCTCAACGACCAAGAAATTTATTTTTCCCACTCACCATGAGCCGATATCATTTGCTGAAGCCCAATCATCATCCTATTGCTGATAGAAGAGACGATGGAGGCGAAGAAGAAGACAAAGACGGTGACGGAGGAGTTCCAATCGGTTTTTCCACTCGATCAATCGCATTAAGAAGTCTGGTGCGTCGGATCAATGGAGTTGAAGACAGTGACTTGTCTGTTGTTCCAGCTGCACCTCAAAATGATTCTCCCATGTCAAGCCCAGTTCTAGAAAATATATCCTCACGTGCTGCGAATACGATTGATATGACCCTGGACATAAGCGTGAATTTGTCTCCTGAACCTGCCGATAAGCAGTCCGCTCCACTTCGATCTCGCCTGAAGAGGCGGATTAAACAAGATCAAGAAATCGTTGATGATGATGAAGATATCGACATGCATTTCAGTCCTGAGCACAATTTCAGCTTCAGAATGGATGTTGAACCTATTGCCCCACTGGAAGCACTGGCTGAGCTTACGAAGGAAGTACCAAAGCCGACACCAGCCACAACGGAACGGGTTCAAACTAAGAAGTCGACTAAGAAAAATCAAAAACCTCAGAGTCCAACGAAGAAGAATGCGAAGAAATCAGCAT
>JAADVF010000562.1:0-19285 GCA_023334555.1 Elongisporangium undulatum | reverse complement strand
TTACACGCCAACAGCCAGAGATCTGGCTGCTAACAACAATCATGTGGCCGTGGTCCTGTGGCCTTACGAAAACCAGTCGGAAGAATGCAAGCAAACCACTCTGCGCGCTGCTGCTGCCAAGGGCAACTTGCAAGTGGTTCAGTATCTCGCCATCCACTGTGAAGAAGCGAATCCAAAGCACGTCCATTCCAACATATTGTCAGTGTTGCAGTTTCTCGCTGCTCAATGTGAAGAAGCGAAGCCAGAGTACGTGATGGTCTGTGCAGAAGAGAACATTCATTTCGACGTCTTTTCGTGGTTGTATTACCACTAGTAGTCACGTCCAAACAGATAGGGACACGTACGTACGGCTTTGTTTCCTGTTGGTACAAACACTTCCGATAATTGGAATTGTCAATGATCAAATGAGAATCCTCCCTTTGGCTGTGGCTGTGTGCACAGACCATGATAGCAGTGTGCATATCGGTCACATTCGCCCACACACAGTCAAGTTCACTAATCCCAGCGCAGCAGCTCGACGCAGGAGGCCATGGGCACAGAGGATATCGGCTCAAAAGTTGACTCCGACTAAATACGAAGATAATACCACACAAATCTACTGTACTATGCGCCAAAGTTCGATTGAAAAGTGTACCCACCTTTGCATACCACAGGCAGAGACTGAGAAACCCGCAATGGAGACCGAGCTGCTGACCTCCGTACGGCTGGCGTGCGCTGTAGACGTGCGCGTGGCCAATCTGCTGCACGTCCAGTCTGCGATCGACGCGTTCTGCCTGCAGTGGACTCTAGAGCACGCCTCCCAGCGTGGATACCTGCGCAAGCTGGATAGTGCTCATCAACAGGACCTCAACCCGAACGCCAAGACTCGTCGGTCTCGCTTTCGTGCCGGGATTTACACTGTTATCAAGTACGGATACGACATGCGCGTGCTGCAGTCGTGGCTGAACACGTATCAGTCCAAGCCCAAGCCGGAACAAGTGGACGAGACCATCAGATACGCAGTCCGTTTCAAGCGCTGGATGTGCTGCAATGGCTGCACCTCCAAAGCCCAAGCGGGCTGCCAGAATGCAAATACATGATGGACTGCTCAGACCCGGACACGGCCTACTGGCTTTACGAGCATGACCGCCACCTGTGTGTAGAGTTTCCAATGTACAAGTGTTGCGCGGCGGACCCCAGCTTTGCGTTTGCCAAGTGGTGTTTGGCGCATCAAAAAGTGTTCCCCTGCCTGGGGGCTGAAGACGCGGTCATATTTGCGATCGACTGCGACCAAAGAGAGCTACTAGTGTGGATACACGAGCATCGAACAGATATCTTGCGGCCTGAACACTTTGATTATGCGATCAGCGAAGACCAGCCCAAGATTGCGATGTGTATTTCGGATAAGCTTCAAGGGGATCAAACAGCCATCGCTCTTGAAGCGGAAGTGGATTGAATTTCAACGATTTGATCAACAGTTGACTGCATCAAGTATCTCGTGGTGGGATCCGGCGAAGCAACTCTGCTGACTTTGCTTCAGTTCGGAGATCCCAGCCATTTGAAATCGAATCGAGATCGCATGAATGCAGTCGCAGGTACAGACTTGAACGTTACTCGAGCAGGAAAAAGCAACGACAGTGGAGCTGTGCGACGACTCATTGATTGTCCAGTGTAGTTAACTGCTCTATCAGCACAAGGCACTCGCTGTTCACATTTTGGGTCATCCGTTTCCAAGAGGCAAATAGATCTGAATGGGGCGTACCCTGGCCTACACAGGCTTGAAATGAGCATGCACAAGACGCAGCGACAGAAGAGCAACTGCGACATTGGATGTTGTGCAGCCCGCTAGGGTGTCGCGGCCCACAGATGCTGCGATTCTACGGCCCGTAAATCAGGAAAGTGTATCTTGAGTTCACTGTCCAGCTACAATTTACTGTGCACCTGCAAATCCACTCACCATTCATTCTTCAACACTTGCGTCGGTGCGGCTGGCCTGCGCTACAAATGAGCGCGTGACTGCGCCGCCCCAACAGATCGACGTATTCCGCTTTCATTGGACTCTAGGAAGGGCCTTCAAGCGTGGTTTTTCGTAGCCAAGTTAACTGAGATTCGCGTGAGCCAATCCAAACGACGCGATCGATTCCGTATCGAAAGATTTTATGCGGCAACTTTCAATGCTGTGAAGTACAGATACGATCTTCGTGTGCTGAAGTGGTGGCTCAAAAGCTACATGCCTGGGGACGAGCAGTATCGTTTGCGCTGTATGGCCAGCCATGCGGTCCGCTTCAAGAGACTGGATGTGCTGCAGTGGCAGTATGAAGAGACTCGAGGCCAACTCCCAAGATCGAAGACCCCTAGCTCTAATCGCATCCGGACATCACCTACTGGCTGCATGAACACGGACGCCACTTGAATATGCAACTTGTAGCGCACGAATACGTCAATACAGATTCCAGCCTTGCGTTCGTCAATTGGTGATTGACCCAGCAAAGCGCATTCACGTGTGTAAATCCTGAACGAGCAGTGCTTTTCGCCATTGCGCATGGGCAAGAAGAGTTGTTGCACCGGCTGTATGAGCATCGGCCGGATCTCTTTTGGCCCTTTCATTTGCACTATGCCGTTTGCACGTGTCAGCTCGAGATCGCAAATGGTTTCTGGCGACGTTCCCAAAGCGGTTCTTCATGGACCCCAAGTGCGCATTTGGCCGATCCTACCTATTGAAGTGTACGTTTTAGAGCTGATACGATTCGTTTTCATGGATTTTCGATGGCGAGATGAGCGTGCAAGACTCACTTGGATGAATCATGCGATGGTGGCTGCGGCAGGCTCCGGTAATTGGATTTGCTACATGCTGTCGACTCATTTCGAATCGAATTTTCCGATTCAACCGATTCCATTTTAAGTATGATCGGAGCTGCTGCAGCGAACGGCCACTTGGATATGGTGCAGTGGCTTCATAATAATCTGTCTTTGCCTGCTGAGGAGCAGCATTGCGAAGCCCAAAACGAATACAAAGCGATTGTTCAAGCATCTTCAAACGACCATACGAAAGTTGTCCAGTGGCTGCATGAAAACCAATACATGGGCAGCACAACCGATGCTATGGACTATGCGGCGGGAAACGGACACTTGCACGTGATACAATGGCTGCATGAAAATCGATCGGAAGGCTGTACGAAAAAGACAATGCATCTAGCAGCCAAGAACAGGTATTTAGAAATGGTCCAGTGGCTGCACGCGAACCGAACTGAAGGCTGTGAGCGTGACACGATGAATGAAGCTGCCGACCGTGGGCACACTGAAATGGTGGAAATTTTTGCTCAGCAATCGGGATGAGTGCGAAATAACTGGTGGTGTGCTGAACGCTCATGCAATTTGGAGTTCAGACGAATTACTGTACGAGAAGTTGTAGTTCCCCCAAAGGGGCAGACGCTCCAGACTTTCCGAGCATCAGTACCCTGATCTCTGACGGCCGACGCACATGGCAAAATGACATATTAAGTTCTTCATACAAATAGCTTGAAGCCAACAGCTACTCATGCTGCACATGGATGTCAGCAGTGTGGGCGGCCACCAGGCGGCGACCAAATAGTGCTATCGATAGTAAGATACTGTGATCGAGGGAAACACAATGCCGTCTTCTGTTTTGGCTGCATGTCGTCCGTGCCTTAAAGGTGGTGGAGGAGTACTTGGGTGAGCATTGAGGTGCCTGACAATTAAAGGTCCAAAACATTCTATTTTATGCATCTGAAGATACGAGTTCAATTCGCCGAAAAAGTTCCCCATACATTTTGAACTTGAGAAAATTCTTGGTTGAAAGCAGAAATGTACCAACCGGTGTCCGTAGCCTCGAACATGATCATGAGTCACAAGGATATCAAGCTTCCAAAATACCCTTTTTAGATACCCGTTGGAGATGATAATGGACCTGCTTGAAGCTGGTCGAGCCAATACGGATACCTTCGTGATGGATTTTATTCAGTCGTTGCACATTTCTTTGACCTGAGAAATGGAATCACTATCTATGATTCCTTTGTGACACCGGCCCATGATGCGTGAGAAAGGGCTCACCTCTTTGCGTCTAGACTTCGCTTCTCCCTCATGGTTTCCGTGAGATAAACGCTATTTGTTTCTAAGACAGCGAGTGGACGCTTGGGAGCGTGTTTAAACGCGAGCGTGTGAGCGCATGGAACGGCAGTAGGCGAAGGAGACAAAACGAGATGGTGGTGTTGATGAAGCCTGGTTCAACGCAACCATTTTCAGCGCTGTGAACTGTGAATACGGTGTTCGTGTGCTGAAGATGGTGGCTGAAAACAATCCGACGCGCCGACGGATGTGCAGTGGTTGTCAGGAGAATCAAGAAAGTACAGATACGAAGTTGCGTGCTCAGATCCAGCGATCGCCTACTGCATGAACACAGACTGCACCTGAGTGCGAAATTTCGAATGTTCAAGTGCTCCGCAGCAGATCCAGGTTTTCAGTTTGCCAAGTGATGGCGCGTTCGGAAGGATGCCAACAACCCACGTTGTGGCTCACTGCCATGACCACGCTCATGTGGTTCGCTTCCTGTTTCTGAATCGCAGAGAGGACTCGCTAGTGGATATCGTAAGGGCAGCGGCAGCCATATTCTTTTACATCATGTACCGAGTGCCCTATGAGAACTGAAGATCGTTGGTGCAGTAGAGCGTACCGATAAAGTCATCCAAGAACAAACCGGGTATCAGTAGCTATGTTATCGCTCCGTGGCAAGCCTCGACATTGCATCTGACTGGGGGCGCAGCAGTCTCCAGTCGATTCGTATCATAACGCGACGTTTGCGAATCAAATTGGGACGGAAATGCATTGAAGGAGAGCTTAGCCTTTTGGGTTCTAGTCCTCACACCTACGAACGACAGCGACAGAGCTAATACCAGGAGCTTACTTCTTGCGCTCGCGGATGGCCTTGAACTCCTGCTGGATCTCGTCGATGGTCTTGTTGGTGGTCTCAGGCACCATGAAGAACATGAACGTGAAGGCGAACGAGAGCGTGAAGAGGAACGGCACGAACGAGTAGTTGCCCACGGCCTCGATCACGTACGGGTAGCCCACGCCGACCACGAGCTTGAAGATCCACATGACCGTGATGCAGATGGACACGGCCGTGGCGCGCACCTGTACGGGGAAAAGCTCGGCCGTGACGGACCAGATGAGCGGGCCGAAGCTGACGCCAAAAGAGCCGACGTAGAGCGCCGTGAACACGATCGAGATCGTGTTTTGGCCGTACACGAGCGAGAGGGTCATGACCACAGCGCAGCAGAACATGCTGAAGCAGCCGCCCAGCAGCATAGACCGGGTCTTGAAGAACCGGCCGAGCACGCCGAAGATCATGGTGGGCAGGCAGTTGACCACGTAGACGATGACCGTGCCGATGCGCGGGTCCGAGATGCCGGCCTTGGAGAAGATCGAGGACGAGTAGAAGATGACCGAGTTGATACCGGAGAGCTGGTGGAACGCAGCAATGGCCATGGCAATAATCAGCTGGCGGCGGTACTCGGGCTTGAAGATCGCGGTCCAGGACTCATCCTCGACCGGGCCGTCGTGCTTGGCCTGCTCCAGGTCCTTGTTGCTGATGAAGGCCGAGGACAGGTGCGCGCGCGCCGGCTGCATCCAGCCGAGCACTTCGTGGATGTGGTCCTTGCCGTACAGGCGCGCGATCTCCTTCTCGGCGTCCTCGGTACGGCCCTTGGCCAGCAGCCAGGCCGGGGATTCGACCATGAACACCGGGGCCAGCAGCATGTAGGCACCGCCGAGCACGATCTGGAACGCGGCTGAGTAGCGCCAGCCATTGCTCGTGTCCAGGAAGAAGAACGTGAAGCACACGAGCAGGATACCGAGCGTGAGGAAGCCGTGGAAGAACGTGCCGAAGGTACTGCGGAGATGCGGCGGCGAGATCTCCGAGATGTAGCCGCCCACGACGCCCGTGGCGAAGCCCGAGGCGATACCGGCCACGAAGCGGCCGACCACGAACTGCCAGATGTTCTGCGAGGTCATCTCAATCACGCCGGCCACGGCCATGGTGATGCCGTTGAACCAGAGCGTGCGGCGGCGGCCAAACATGTCGTTGGGGCGAGCACACATGAGCGTGCCGAACATACCGCCGACGATCCAGGCGTTCACGAGGAACGTCCACTGGGTCTCCGTGTGGCCCGAGAACATTAGACACGTGCCCGGAGCCACAGGTCGCGCCTCGCAGAGCTTGACGTTGTTGTAGGTCTTGAGGTTGACCTGGCCCGTGGACCAACCGTTCTGGAGCGCGTGCAGCAGCGCGAGCACCACACTGACAGTGTGCACCCACGTGGGTCGGCTCTTGACCTTCTCCTCCGTGCCCGGCGTCTGGACTTGCTGGTACGCGCCGCCACCAGACATTGTGCTGCTTGTGTGGCTCTTGGTTCCGGTTCTGGAGGACGAGGCAAATGCGGGAATGAGAGACTTGATCGCCAAAGGCTGCGGGGGTGCGATCAGACGGCGACTTGAACTTGGGGTGAACGAACGAGAGAGCGTGAGCACATTAAGTAGCGCCGGATGATTAAGAGATTAACACCGTCAGTTGGTACCGCCTTGGGAGCCGGTGGTCTCGTTTTTTCCAGGCGGATGACCGTGGTCTTTTCTCTGGCAGCTTGAAGTTGCGGGCAAGCGTGATGCGCTGGGCAGATGGATCCCGGTCTCACGAGCATGCACCGGCATCCTGGCATCTGGTACACACATCACTGCTTGGGACCCCTCTCTCAGGCTCCCCAGCCCTCTCTCTTCACCCATTCAAGCCCCACGCGACTGGATGGCTTTGAGCTTCCGAGCCCGTTCTTCTGGCCGTCTGGGCTCTGGAACGCTGCCAAGCGTTCGGGCTCTCGACCAAGGCACCGAAGGCGGAGAGATAGAGCTCCTTCGTGGGTCTTGACGCAGTCGGCCTGCTTGGATCAGTCTGTTGTGACGCGACGTTCAGCCGAAACTCTGCGTCAGCCCGAGAGCATCAGCGCTTCAACTTGCCTGGAACTCTCCCAACAGATCCTGGAAGATTGGCGTGCGATGGGCAGAGACGGGACATGGATATTTGTCAAGGCATACAAACAGCAAGATGAACCACATAACTACGTAAATAAGACGTACGATGTCTGAGGCGGTTCCACGGGCCAAATCACCCGTCTCACTCTGTGAATCCAGTGGAAAAAGCGGCCAGATGGGTGAGCCTGTAAAAACCCAGCAGTGCAGATCGCCTTGCCGCCATCCGCACGCAGCAGGAAATCGCACGCGGTACCGCACTCAACGAGTCTCAAAGCCGATTAAAAAGCGATTATTTGCAGCCGATTCGAACTGCACCAAGTGGTATTTTAGTCCGCGAGAGGGACCACCCGCCGCTTTCCTGCCCACGCAGAGCGACAGTCCGGGCAACGAGACCGCGAGCCCGTCCTCCTTGGTACAGAAAACTGGAGCCTCGTTCCTTCGAGAGCGCCGCTCTTTCCCTTCCGGCTTCCAGTTTTTGGTGTCAGCTGCCGCAGGATCACTGGAAGCAGGCGTTTGCCCAGTTTGTACCACGGTTACTGTAGAGGCAAATCACGTCAAGTGTGCTTGGTCCGCTTGAAGTTTTTCACCTTACCGCTGGTCGCATACTAGGACGCAGGCCGATCGTTGGCTCCTGCAGCACCGACTTAGAAACGAGTTTACGCCAAACCAGAGATGTGCTCCGCTATCCAAGCACAGCGAAGCGGCTCTGGCGACGACACCGCGTCACCACCTTGAACTTTAGAGTAACCTACACTTGATTTTCAGCCAATTGAATCGTTTTAAATATGTTTTATACATAATTTAGCCAATCAAATGGTCATTATCCATCACCACGGAATCGAGTGTAATAAATTTAGCTTCCCATACAAAAACCAAGATCGGAAACTTGGGGTTTCGAAATGTTTGTGTTTGCAGCTCGCCAGCTCAGCAACCCAACACGAAAGTTCGCTCCCTCCGACCAGAAGTTTGCGTCACTCGCTTCTCTGTGGCGTGTAATGCGACAGCTCGACAGCTCCACGTGTTCAGCTCGCCGTCTGCTCGCGACAGAAACGAGTTTTTCGCCTTCTGGTGCTGTGTTTGGCCCGCTTTTCAGTCGGATTTGCAGCACCGGGTCGAGTCTGTTGCCGCGGGCGCGCGCGCCTTCTTGGCTTCTACATGCGCCTGACTATCCCGGCGGGCCATCCTGCGCCTTTATAACAAGCATGTGTCCAACTCCCATCGCTGTTAGCTGCTCTTTCCCTCAAGGTTTTGCGTCAGTACGGTAAGAGTGCATTGTGACTCGACGCACTTCCCTTTGCTTTGGCATGTGCTTCGTTTGATCCAGCCCCTGAGCCTACGAAGCTGGAAAGCCAACTCATTAGCGGCGGGCGGTTTTTCTTACTGCGAGGCGGTGTCCATGTCCGTCGATAATCTGACCAGCGCATGAGCTCGCCCCCATGAAACGCAAGCTTTCTCGTCGTTCGATTAGTCCAGCCATTAGATCCCCTCACACCTCAGTCGTCCATGAGACTCGCGCATGACGACCTTCAGATTTCCTGGACAAAATTCCAGGACGAGAATCGCGTCCTGGTAAATTGGCGCGGACTGACCACTTTGCGTCATCACCGCGATCGGATACGGTATATGATTCCGCTGGAGACTGCGCGCCATGTGGACGCCTGCGCATGGCAGAAGAGCGATGTGACGACTGCATTAAAGCGTGAGAGAACAGCGAAAGAGCCACGTTTCCAGATCCCACGAAAAAACTCTATGTATTATTATTATGTAGTACCTACACATAAATAACATCACGGCATTAACCCAGCGTTGTCGTCATCAGAGCTCTGTGGTTTCGGCCATTCCCTTGTCTTGTGGAAGAGCGAAATATCTCGCTTTCCTTCAAATGGCAGCCGCGCAAAGAGCTCCCGTAGACCCTTTGGACCATTTGAATCAAATGCCTCTGGAACAGAACAGAACTAGACGTACCGGTATGAAAAAACATAGTACCGGTACTCTATAAAATCCGAATTTTTTATGGTCGTACTTTGTTGAGATTTATAAAATCACTATAATACCGGTAGTCAATAAATTCCGATTTGGACAATACCGGTATATCTCCGCAGCGCACTTAACCACCTTTGCCAGGAAACGTCGGTGAGTAATGGACCGGCAAATCCGCGCCAATTCCCTGCTCCCAATAGAGCGCTCTCTGTGAGCGAAATCGACATGACCGAGGCGGCAAAACCAAACGCCTCGAACAGTAGCCATCCACGCAAGATGCTGACCCGCTCGCGCGCCCAAGCCAACAAGACGCCCGTGTTCGTGGACGACCAGTGGAACGACACGTACATCCAGGCCAAGGACGAGCAGATCGAGGCCATGCACGCGGAGCGCGCGGACCAGGGCTGGGACGGACTCAACGACTCGGACATTGACGAAGACCGGTCGGACGACGAGGACGAAGCGGACGCTGATGTGTGGCACTCGGACAGCGAGCTGAGCGAGGAGGAAGCCGACGACTATTTGGACGAGGAGGTGGACCGCAAAGCACGCGCGTTGGAGGGCTCGAACGCGAGTCCGGGGCTCTGCGCCAACGTGTTCTGGACTCTGCTGACCCTGATGGGTCTCCCTGTGCTGGTCTATGGGCTCTTCCGGAGGTAAGAGCGAGCGCTTGCCTTGTGTACGAGGAGGAGACAGCAATGAACCGACTGACGCGTCTGTGTGTTCAATAGAAGAGACTCCAAGTGGCCGCTGCAGAGCTCGAGCCTCGCTGCGCTGGTGCTCACGGCCGTTGGCAACGCTGTGGCTGTGGCTGCGGTCATCGGTCTGGCGTTTTGGTCCATGTGCATGGAGCGCATTCCAACGACCTCGGCCGGATTCTTGTGGGAGAAGATGGAGCTGCCGGATGCGCAGCTCTGCCACAACTCGCTCGTAAGCGGATGGAGCGCGTGTCTGGCCACAGCCACGACCGACTGGCAGCAACTGCCGCCGGCTTGCACGCACGCGCTGCTCCAAGCCGCTCTGGGCGTCGTCGCACTGATCATGCTACTGAGTTTCTACCGCATGTGGCTGAAGAGCACGCTCGTGCTGCTGCTGCTGAGTTATCTGGCGTTCAACGTAGCGGCCTGGCTGCAAGCCGAGCAGCAGGCGGCCGTGTACATCTACTCGCTCGATCCCACCTTCGCCTTTGTCAACGAAAGCATCTCGGTACGTTTACGCATGTGGTTCTCTCTCTCTCTCTGCTATTAGAAACTCACTGCTGCTCCTGCTGCTGCGTTAGATCGCTATTGATGGCCAGAACCTGGTGCAGGGCGGCGTGGTGGCATGGGTGCCGTACTGGGGCGGGCTGCAACAGCAGAAGGCGCACAAGTGCGACAAGCTGTACGCGCAGTCGCTGCACAATGGCGGCGTGCTCGTGGTCTTTGACCAGGTGAACGAGTACGTGCCGTGCTACAAGCCCAGTGTGGACGAACCGGACGCCGCGTTCCAGTGCTTCGAGCAGTTCCGACTGCGGGTCAAGGACCAGAAGAGCGTGCCCGGGTGGTCGCTTAACGCCGAGCACACGACGGAAGAGCTGTGAGTCGTTGCAAGTCCCTGATATGATCAGTTTTGAATAATTATATCGTTAGCCTTCTGATGGATGTCGCTGGGATCTGTTGATGCGACCACAGCCTCCGTCCGTCTACCGGTTGAGCCCGTTCATGTAACGTGAGGGGACGAACACGCGCTTGATGCGCTGGCTGCGGACTGGCTCGTCGTCCGTCCTTCTTGCTGTTGTTGCAGAGGTCGGTGTCGCTTGCTTGTCCGAGCCTAATTTCCGCTTGGCTGATTCGCTGGTACCGATACTGGAGGCTCTGGCTTTTGTTGGCATCGCGGCCGCCGCAACGGTAGGCTGACTGCTGCCTCCGGTCGATCGGAGCCGGCGCTGGACCATGCGTTCCATGGTCTTCTTCACGTTCTCGTACTCGGTCTTGAGCTTTTCGTTCTCCAGTTCAATGGACGCTACCCGACCCAACGCCTTGTCCTGTTGCTGTATTGTCCGGTTGGCCTTGTCCAGCGCCCCGCTTAACGCGCCCGTCTTCATCACGTGCTCCTTCACCAGCGCCTTTAAGTCGTTGGTTGTTCTGCCATCGCTCACACAACCTTCGAGCTTGACGTCATCGGACGTCAGTAGATCCACGAGCTCAGCATGCTGCGTCCTCAGCTGGTCCAGCTCATGCTGCACACTGCGCGTCTCCAGCCGAGCTTGGTTGACCTGCTTCTCCAGATCAAACTCGCGCTCGTGCCACTGCTTCTCTTTGACTATCTCCACTCGTTGGATCTCGTGCTCGCGGGTCTGGTCGGCTGCATCCAGCAGCTTCTTTCGCTCCGCCAGCTCCATCATCAGTCGATGTTTACTGGTTTCCAGTGCCAGCACAGTCTTTTCGCGCTTGGCCAGCTCGCCGTGCATCCGCTCCAGCTCGGTCTTGAAGAACGCAATCTCCGTCTTGCCGTGCTCGGCTGTCTGCTTGGCGGATGCGAGATGCACTTGCAGCGTCGCGTGGTCCTGCTTCAGCTGGAGGAACCGGGACGTCGTCTCGGTCGCACTGGCCTTGGCTTCGTTCACTTGTGTCGTCAGCCCCGCGGCCTCTTCCCGCAGCGCGTTGACCTCGCCACGCAGCACCGCGTTCTGCTCGATCGAGGCCTGGAACTGGCGCTGAAGCTCGTCGTGCTCCTGCTGCGACGCCACGCGCACGCCATCATTGCTCTTCTTGAGCGCATCCAGCTCTCCCTGCAGCTCCTTCTCACGCAGAGCCCACTGCTGGCTCTGCTGCTCCTGGTCGCTCAGCCGCTTGGCCTTGGCTCGGCATTCCGCCTTCAGATCGCTCAGCTGCCGCTCCTGGTCCAGGACCGTGGCCTTGATCTCCACAGTCTCCGCCTCGTGGATCTGCCTCTGGGCTGTCAGTCGATCTCTGAAGGCCACCAGCTCACCCTGCAGCGCTTGGATCTGGCTCTGCGACTGATGCAGCTCCTCCACGCTGCCTTTCCACGCCTGGTCCAGCTTCACCAGGTTCAGCATGGCCTTGGCGTACTTGCTATCCATCTCGCGCAGCACGTCCTGCCGCCGCGCTAGCTCCTGCTCTATGTCCACCAGGTTGCGCTTGAGCGTGAAATTCTCGTCCTCCAGCTCGATCGCGTTCGTATCGCCGCCCACGCGCATGCGCAGTCGTTCCTATGGCATAGCGGCGGAGGTCAGCTTTCATGCTCGAATTGCGGCAAGAAGAGCGACCATAGCGAGACGCACGAAGCGCCATCGCATGATGCTTGCTTTCCTCAACCAATCTTGGGTGGCCAGCACGTACCCGCAGATGCGCGTTCTCCATCTTGAGCGTCATGACTTCAGCGTCCAGCGGCTGCTCCTGCCGCCGCATGATCACGAATTTGCCCCAATGCCCACAAAGCAGAAGTCTTTCCATTAAGTACGATTGACATCATCTAGGCATTATAGAGAATCGAGATCGATAGTTTACTCTAAATTGCTAGAACACCACTGTCGAAGCGTAGTACCGCCGCAGTAGGTACATTTGAAGGGAGAGCTCTGACCGGAGAAGGAACGATCGAGTGCTCGTGGGCGCCATGTACGCCAACAATGTGAGCAACCTGGACCAGATCCTGTCGTCCCTGCAGTGCTACGTGGTGCGTCTCTGCTCGCTCTCTCTGTCGGCGCCTCGCTCTGCATCTGGATCGCGCTGGATGCTGACCAAACTGCATGCCTTAGCAAAGCGCGCGCGTGCGTGGCGACGTGTACAACCTGCTGCGGCAGATCCCATCGCTGCTGCCGAATTGCGGCACTTTCAGTAACGTTTGGCTCTATGTGGTTTGCGCCTGTGTCTGCGGCCAAGGGGGCGACTGATTGCTTGTCCTGATAGCGCACAATGACGGCACGACCAGCACGCTGCTGAACCTCGAGGGCACGATCCCGATCTTCTACCGCGGCAACCAGTACAACATTCCCGTGGAGATCTGGCTCGTGGCGTCCTATCCGATCTCCCCGCCCGTGTGCTTTGTGCGGCCGACTGCAGGTGAGACTGTAGCTACAATAAGCAGGATGGTTTGATGCCGATGGTCTCACCACGCTCGCGTGCTGGATGCGCAGACATGATGGTCAAGCCCGGCCACCCGCACGTCACGAGCGACGGCTACGTTAAGATCCCGTACACCTCGGAATGGCGACAGGTTCGTGCATGCGCCGTGAAGGAACTCCATGGCGCTATGATGCTCAATCGCTGCTTTGATGGTAGGACTACACGATGGTGGAGCTGGTCGCGCACATGTGCTCGATCTTTGGCAATATGCCGCCCGTGTTCCGCCGTCCTGCGCATCAGCAAGTGCGTCAGCCACCGCCGCCTGCGCAGCCGGGGCTTTACCAGCAGGCTGGCTATGCTCAACCGCCGCCGCCGGTGCAGGCCCAGCCAACGCCAACATATCAATCCTCTTCACAGTATCAAGCGTACAGCAATCACCCGCAGGGCGGTGCTGGCACTGCTGCTGCTGAGTCGCTGTTTGGTGGGACGTCGACTGTGGCAAGACAGGAGGACCGGAGCCTGCTGCTCAAGGCGGATATCACCAGCAAGATCCAGCAGGAGCTTGAGAAAATGTTCAAGCGTATTCGAGGTAATGCGAAAGGCCCCATTGCGTGTGGGCTGATGCGGCGACCGGGACAGGCCCATACTAACCTGTTGTGACATTGCAGATGACATTGATTTGCAGTTTGAGCACCAGCTGCAGCTGACGCAATCCCGAGAGAACGTCGAGAAGGGCCTCCAGTCGCTGGAGTTTCTTCGGGACGACCTCGTGCGGGCCAAGACCCTCATCGACAACCAGGGCGAAGAAGTGCAAGCGTGGCTGGACGAGAACGAGACCCAGGTAAGACAACACTGCTTACGCCAGCACAGGTGGCTCGTAAACTGGGTGAGTCCTGATTTTTTGGTGTTGCACCTGGGTGTGGCGTGTAGAATACGGTTGACCCGGACACGATCCTCGTGGAGGCCGACCCGATCTCGAAGCAGTACGTTGCCCTGTCGTGGCTTTCAGAGTCGGCATGGGTTGGGATTGCTGATGTATCCTGTGCCAATCGTATGTGATTCAACTCGCTCTGTGTGAAATTTCAGACTCGTCAAGACGATGGCGGAACACCAAGCAATTGAAGATGCGCTGTACTTTTTGGACCGTGCACTGAGCAATGGCGAGATCGATTTGAACGTGTTCCTCAAGGAGGTGCGCAAGCTGGCGCGCAAGCAGTTTATGTGTCAAGCGCTGGCCCAGAAAATCTACACAACGCAGCAGCAGCGGACCACGCCCACGTACAGTATTAGTAATCGCAGCTAAAGCAGACATCATCATTCCGTGTGCTGCCAAGCCTCTTCTTCCGTTGAGTCACGCCAAGAGGGCGGGGAGTTACGCGTGATGCGTAACCAAGCCTGTAAACGCAGGGCCATCTGTCTGTCTGGGGTGTGACTTGTGTCCAAAGCGTGATCTGGTTTGTCGGACTGGATCGGCGATTGCGCTGGCAACAGTGACCGTCCGTGCACCAGTGCCATCCATTACACACGCCGAAAAGTGAGAAGGGCGGGGGCCAAGACGGTGCGTGTGCGTCAGAACTCTGTTACCATCGGCAGCGTTATACGCCTCGAAGACGCGCAATGATAGCCCTGCGATTTCACTGAATTCTCTCACAGCGACTGCTCACGCGGTCAAGTCACAGTGTTGTTGTGTATTGGGGCGTTTTCTTTCCATGGATCTTCGTTATCCATGCTTGCGCATTATAGGGCACTGGAAACAGCTCTCGTGGGTGGGTGGCACCCATGCAACCCTTCAATGACTGCTCTCACGCCCGCTTGGCAGCAGGCGATCAGAAACACACAGCGTTTACATTGCTCATCTGTACCGTCCTTTCAGTATGTCCAGCCGCCGTCGGAGCGGCGCTTCAGCGAAGGTCAGCAAAGGCTGGCGAACTCTCGAAGGCCTATGTCGCCGCCCGGAAAAAGCTGCTCGGCTGGTTAATTTCGTTATTTCAGTAGATTGCTTCTCCCTGAATAGAAAGGCCAGGTGACTAGTACAAATGCACTGATTCAAGTGAGGATTTCGGATTCATGTACTGAGAGGACAGCCGATCCATGACAGTCGTCACCCATGCGCGTTCACGGAAACCGGCTGTTGGGTCGGTCTCCACCCGAGCAGCTGGTTCCGCGGCACGTTCCGTTCTGCAGCAACAGGTCCAGTGGGTGGAATGTCCTGTGCCCCCAATGGGCGTTGGGCTGGCCTGCTGCTGCGCGCTCTTGAAGATCCCTCTCCCCTGGCGAGCGAGGGAGAGTGCGGCGGCTTCCGCTCTCTCGCACTCGGAAAGGCGGGTGAACAGTGCAGTGCGGCGGACTAAACCATGGCAGTTCGCAACTTTGGTCTTGAGCCACGCGACACTCGCACCCTTCCCCACCACCCACCAGGCACCGCGCGTCCCCCCGCCGCTTGGTATATTCCCCACCTTCTCACGCGACAGCACGACTAGGACAAAAATCATGGCTGTGCGACCCGCCGCTGTTGCTTCTCCGTCTATGGGCGCGACGTTCCAGATCGAGCCGTGCGCCAAGAAAGACTGGCACTCCAGTATCGATCTCAATGCGCGCCGGTCCGTGCTGCTCCACATGTGCGTTTAGATTCATGCTGCTTCTCCATGACAACCACTTCATCAGCGGATCGACTCACGCCACTTGTTTGCGCTCCCAACAGTCTCATGATCCTCAAGACCAAGTACGGCAAAGTGGACACCAAGATCTCGTACATCGCGCGTCGCGCTGAGCTCGCGCTCTACAGCCAGGCGTACTCCGCACGCGAGTACCGCAACCCACAGACGCTGAACCGTCGACTGCACGCGCTGGTCGTGAAGCTGCATTTGAACAATCTGACCGCCAAGGAAGATATCGCCTTCGAGGCCGAAGAGGTCGCGTACACCACGCTTGGCCACAAGCGTCAGAACACCACCGCCACCGACGGCCAGCCTTCATTCAAGCGGCCGCGTGCGTGCTGCACTGACGCGAGTAGTGTCAAGTCTGCTGGCGCGGCCACGAGCCCGCTCTTCTTCGACGGCAACAGCGATCTTCTGGCCAACGTCTGCTCGTTCCTGGACGCGCGTGCTGTGCTACAGTGCTCCATGACCTGCGCGCAGGCTGCGCAGCAGATCCCCGCATACGTCACGACCATTGAGCTCACCATGAGTGCGCTGGAGCGGCTCTCGGTCGTGCACCGAGCGCGGTTCTTCACGCGCTTCGTGCACCTCGAGCGATTCACGCTGCAGGGCAGCATGAGCGTCAAGCACTTTGATTTCCAGAAAGAAGGCGTGCTGATCGCGCACAATGTCATCTGTCGTGGGCTCATGACCTCCTTGCGCCACCTCTCGCTGCCCAAGCTCACGCACTTCGGCATCAACTTCGCCTACACGGAAGGACTCCAGGACCGGATCACAAGCCAGATCGCGTGGACCTTGCTCGGCAACGCGCACGTGCACTTCCCGCGGCTGCACGAGCTGTCGCTGGCCGGCAATTGCATCTCGGACGACGGCGTGCTGCACGTATCGGAAGCGCTCACGTTCATGGCCAGCACCACGTCCGCCAAGCTGGCCCGACTCAACCTGGAGCACAACTTCATCGGCGAGCGCGGGCTGTTGCAGCTGCAGGAGGCCGCCAGGCTGCTGGCCAGCAAGCAGGCGGCCATCTCGATCTGCTGCCGAGACAACATTCTGGCGCAGGAGTGAGTGAGCTGTTGTTGTAGTGTAGCCACGTGCTGGCCTTCTGTGGTTTTGAATTCCAATTGTAACTGTGTCTCGTGAAACCGAGTGGCTTCGATGTTCTCTACGTGTGTAACTGAAAGGTGCTGGTCAAAAATAAGAATGCGATGTGTATCTCAGATCTTGTAGGAACTGATATCCTATTAGAACGGATAAAGTAGTCAAATGTGGTTGGGAAGTTGACTATGAGATCATAACGTGTGAGACTGAATACACTTGTGTAAAGTAAAGGCCACCCAGCAAGGCCTTTGTGGGATAAAAAATCAGCCCACATCCCCTATCTTCAAATTTTTTTTTCAGAATGCCTATTTGTACCCATGGAACTGGTACACTTAGCCATTTTGCCATGATCTGGACATCTTGAAAATTGTATTTGCCGACGCGGAAGAGGAAATTTGGCGGGTTGGATGTGGGTGTTTTGCTAAATTCGCACATCTTGGGCTCCTGGCGGGATGGCGCCATTCTCCTTTCTCAGCGCTGGAGAGAGATCGGAGGACCATGGCGGACTCTCTGACTGTGCGGTGCGTATCCTGCGCGCCTGGTGTTGCTGAGTGGATCCACTGATAGGCGGCTGACTGGGTGGCTCGTGTGTGTGTGTGGCGCTAGGCTCTTTGTGCGCACGCAGACGTACGACATCCCGTGCGACCCGCGGCATCCGGCCAAGTGGCTGCTGCAGCAGGCTAAGAATATCCTCAAGGCCAATCCGAACCACGCTGCGAATAGCCGCAGCGACCAGAGCCACAGCCACGACGACCTGGAGGTGCTCTACAACCGCACCACGCGCAAAGGTGAGAGCCGTCGCCCTGTGGGCGTTTGGATCTCGTGGAGTCTGATTGCTTGGCGCGCTTGCTTGTAGTGATCGAGCTGTCCGAGCCCATCGGCCGGAACATCGCCGCCATGGACGTCGTGGACGCACGCACGCTTCTGCAGACTCCAGACACCACGTACAACAGGTAACAGGCTCATTGCTGTGCGTCTCCCCTCGTTCCTCCTGATTATAACGCTGATCTCTATCATCAGCGCCATGTTCCCCTGGCTGCGGTCGTATCCGGGCGGTCTCCAGCTCTCGGAAGAGACCATGAGCTCCTCCAACGGGCTGTTCTTCCAGCAGCTGTACGCGTTCACACTCATCGGCAAGAAGACGCCCGTGCTGGCGTCCAAGCGCAAGGAGAAGGACAACCAGGAGGCCTTTCTCAATCTGCTGCAGAGCTACGTCCTGGGCACGTACGAGGACCGCAAGATCGATAGCCACGCAGGCGGTCGTTGCTCCCAGTGCCAGCAGGACGTGGCGCGGTGTCAGTGCCGTGGCGGCCCGCACCACGCGCAGTTCCACCACCAGCATTCGCAGATGTTGCGCCCGCTCACGCCCACGGGCCCCTCGGCGCCACCCTCGTACGACCCGCGCGACCGGAGAACGTCGTCCAACAGCAGCAACCAGATGATGTACGGTTACCAGTCACCCGCAGGCCAGCGCCATGTCGACTTCCCGCCCGAGCGCGACCACAGCTCGTTCTCGGACTCGGGCTCGGACAACAACCCCGAGGCCGACACGATCCCGCTGCGCGTGAACCCGCTGCAGCCGAGCTCGCCGTACCACGAGAGCATGCGCTCCTCGGGCATGCAGTCGCCGTCGTCGCCGTCCATGGGCATGGCCTCCTCGTCCTCGTACATGTCGTCATCGGCGTCCACCAGCCGATCATCACTGGTGATGCAGGACAACCCGCTGGAGGACATGGAGAACGTGTTCGACATCGTGTTCAAGCAGCAGGCGATCGGTATGAAGCTCGGCGCCGATGAGACCAAGCAGTTCGCCGTGGTCAAGGAGTGCTTTGAAGGCTCGGAGGCCAAGCGGTACCCGGAGATCCAGAACGGCGTCGTGATCCTGGCCGTGAATGGCCAGGAAGTCGCGGGGCTCGGCCTCTCACGCATTCTCTACCGGTTGCGCGAGGCGCCTCGGCCAGTGGTCGTGCGCTTTGGCCGCATCAGCCGACGACAAAAGCCCGGCGGCACGTGGGGCTAAGAGGCCGCCCAAGTTGTCAATCCCATCAGGAGTCTTCCCCCATTGTGATGCCTATCATGCTAAATATCTGTGCCTCTTACTAAAATTACCCTTTCATTTGACCGTTCTTTTAGCTTTAAAACTGAGCTGGGTTTTATCAAAACACGGTAGAAATAAAACCCCATGGTCGCATAATCCAACATAATCAAAACAAGGTGATGTTTGCATGTAATGGACCAGAATACGGTCGTACTGATCATCAACCGCAGCAAGCAGCTCAACTGGCAGATCTGAAGATGGCTCATCCTGCTGCAGCGGCCATGGACACACCGCAGGCCACGCCGGAGCTGGGCGAGAGCTCGCTGCTGGACCAGCTGCACGACCTGCACCGCAAGCTGGCGGCCGTGCGGCAGGACTCGCAGAGGTACAACTCCACGACGCGCAACGTGGGGCCCGTGCCCATGGCGCAC
>JAADVF010000561.1:0-19458 GCA_023334555.1 Elongisporangium undulatum | reverse complement strand
CCCCCCCCGCTCAAACACGCCAACCCAGCCCACACTTGACCCCTCTCCTTCCTTCCTGCGCCAATACACACTCTCGAGCCAGCGTGTCACAGTGCATTTGCGCTCTTGGAACTCAATCCAGGCCACCGCCATGCGTCTGCTCCCTATCATGGCGCTCGCGATCTCTGCCACGCTCTCTGCATCGGTACAAGCGACCTGTAACATGGCCAGCGGCTCTGCCGCCTTCACGCACCCGGGGATGCTGCACTCTGCCGAGGACCTGGCGCGCATGAAGACCCAAGTGGCTGCTGGCGCTGAGCCCTGGACCCAAGGATTCGAGATGCTCACCAACAACTCGCACTCGTGGCTGAGCTACACCCCGAGCGCAACAGAGATCGTCTATCGTGGCAGCGACGGCGTGCACACAGAGAACTACTACAGCCTCTTCAACGATGCGGCCGCCGCGTATGCTCTGGCGCTGCGCTGGTGGATCACGGAAGACGATGACTACGCCGACAAGGCCGTGGAGGTGCTGAACGCGTGGGGAAGCACGCTGACCGAAATCAATGGCAGCTCGGACATGTTCCTGGCCTCTGGCATCTACGGCTACCAATTGGCCAACGCCGCTGAGCTGATGCGTGACTACAGCGGATGGAACGCCTCTGCCTTTGAGACCTTCCAGACCATGATGCTGGACGTCTTCTACCCCATGACCCACGACTTCCTGGTCAACCACAACGGGGCGAAGATCGACCACTACTGGGCCGGCTGGGACCTCTGCATCATGGCGTCCATGCTCTCCATCGGCGTGCTCACGGACCGCGCCGATATCTACGACGAAGCTGTGACGTACTTCAAGACGGGCGCAGGCAATGGCGCCATCGACAAGCTCGTGTGGGTCCTGTACCCCGATGGTCTTGGCCAGCTCCAAGAAAGCGGCCGTGATCAGGGGCACAACACACTGGACATCGCGCTCGTTGGTTCGTTCTGTCAGATGGCGTGGAACCAGCAGTGCGATCTCTTCGGCTACGACGACAACCGCGTACTGAAGGGCGCCGAGTACGCAGCGAAGTACAACTTGGGCTATGACGTCAATTACACCACGTACACCAACAGCGACGTGACTCAGACCGTGATCTCCAACTCCTCGCGCGGCGACATCCGTCCAATGTGGGAGCTGGTGTACAATCACTACGTCGTGAAGCAGGGTTTGAGTGCTCCGTACGTCGCTGCTTGGGCGGAGAAGATTCGTCCGGAGGGCGGAGGCGGTGATTACGGCTGGAACAGCGGCGGATACGATCAGCTTGGCTACGGCACGCTCACCTTCACGCTTGGAGGCACGGTGTCGACCAGCAGCTCCGGCAGTTCATCGGTTGAAGTCGAAGGCTCCGATTCGGGAAGCTCGAACGTGGACGAAGATGCTTCAGACTCTGGATCAGCTACCAATGCAGAAGACTTGAGTGCCGCTGATGAATCAGCAACTGACAGTGCTGCATCAGAGACTTCGCTCTCTTCTGAAGTCGCTGGGGAAGCAGATGACGATGGCGTGGTTGATTCGTCGTCCAGCAGCTCTTTCTCTGCGGCTTCGGAGGAATCGAGTTCTTCCGATGGAGTCGCCACTGCTACAACCATCAACACCAGCGCAGGAGTGAGCAGCCGCAAATGCTCGATCAAAAACGCATAAACTGTTCCGACTCGTGCCCTTTTCTGTTCTGAATGCATAGTGTTCGATCGAGACAGCAAAAGCAACTCAATAGCACGATGCGGACTTTGACATCCGCTTCTGTCAACTGTAGTAGTGGCTAATGACTGGTGTGTCCAGGGAGGTCATTGGAAAGTCGAACTGCCATGGCTCCTTAATAGCCGGAACGACTGTCTTCCGTGCATGAATGGACATGGACTTCAAAAGGACCAATCGACTTACGACTTGTAGATGAGGAACGTCAAGCTCTCGGCTTTAGAAACGCATTGAGAATCGTGTCACAACGCAGAGCAGCCAGATCGATTGCGATCACAGCATATTCATGCCCAACAAGTGAATTCGGGATCGGAACTCTGTGGCACAGACCTGCCATTGGGAACGTGGGCACCGAATTCAACCGCTTGGGTCGGTGACACAGCAAAATATCAAGTCAAATCTTTAGTCCGATGGTGATTTGCACGGTTGTAGACGGACCCATCCATCAACTCAAATTGCACGTGCTCGCGCCCCAGCGGTCACTAGCCCGAAGTGTCAGCGCCGGCATCGAATCAAGAGATTCCACGAGATCAGCATCATTTCCTGTGCGCATGACTTGCTCTTTCGTTGCGTGGACTTAAGTGGTAAAGCTGTAGACAACAACTCGTCCAGTATCTTGAGTCAAAGGCCTATCATCCCGCCGACGCAGATCGTTCCAATCCGCAAAGTGATCAGTGGAGATACGACCGAAGGACCCTCGCTCTGGCGCAGATTGGGCTCGGGTGTCTGGGTACAGGCAGAGAAAACTTGCGATTGAAAGGCTTGACTGGAGGCCAAGAAACAAGATAACCTCCATCAATCTAACACGTAATATTCAGGCTGAGAGATGGCTCGCTCTTGATGAGGTTTGCTTGAATACCTTCTCGGTTTCCTGATTATCCGATTGGCGTTGTGCAGCTCAGAATCAAATTCAATTTTCAAGCCCGACCAGCAGCAATGAAGACTCAAGTGATTCTCGCACTCGCTGCTCTCCTGATCCTTCAGACTGTCAGCGTTCAAGCCCAGCGACCAAGACGCAGTCGTCCAACTGAGCAATTTGGAGGCACGCAGGGCGGTGCCCAAAATGGAGGCCAATTTGGTGGTGCTCAAGGCGGAGGGCTGGCTGGACTCGGCGGCGAGGGCGGAACGGATGCGCTTGGAGGTCAAGGCGGTCAAGGTCTCAGTGGATTTGGTGGTCAAGGCGGCCAAGGATTTGGAGGTCAAGGCAACTTTGGCCAAGGAGCTCAAGGCGGATTCGGTGGAGGTCAGCTCAATAGCGGTGGTACTGGTCCACCCGGTGGCACTGCAAACCAGCAGGGAGGCGGCCAGTTTGGTACCGGAGCACTCGGTGGAGGAGCCGGAGGTCAGCTTAGTGGCGCTGCCACTGGAGGAGCTGGTGATACCACTGGTGCTGGTGCTGCCAATGTCGGCAACCTTGGCGGACCCAATGCTCCCATTCCTGCGTCCACGATTCCTGGCCGTGAAGGACTTCGCAACCGCCGTCCTGAACAAGCGCTTGGTGGAACTGCTGCTGGTGGTCTGACCAACGGAGTAGCCTCGGCCGGTCTAAGCGGCTTCCAAGGGGCAGCCTCAGGATTCCAGGGAGTTGGCGCTGGCGGAGTCCAGCAAAACGGCTTTGGAGCTGGGGGCTTTGGCGCCAATGGAATCCAGCAGAACGGCTTTGGAGCTGGGGCCTTTGGCGCCAGTGGCCAATTCGGAGCCAACATGGGCGGCCAGTTCCAGAACGGAGAAGATGATTCCGTTGATGAGTCGGATGATATAGACTCAAACGAAGATCTGTAAGATGAAAGGACCCCAAGCGCTTTGTACTCGTTAAGAAATATATGTAGTTGCTGCACCATGGTTGTCCTTATGTCGCGTACTTGATAGCCGATCTGCTCATTCTAACGACAGAACTTAGGCTAGAGATGGCTTTGCACGATTCAGTTGAGCAGATGTGCGCGTTACTGTGAGGGGGAGGGGGGGAGGGAATGCAATGTCGACGAAGACCAGTGGAAGAAGGCCTTTGCGGAGATGATGCCCGGCGTCACGGAAGAGCTCAGGTTGTTTGTCACGAGCGATCGACTAGGATCTGAAGACGATAATGTGAAATCCATTTTCACAAGCTGGACTCCACAGCGTTCGAGTCGTCAAAATCGGATCAAGACATCTTCGTGGTCCCTCTGGAGACGATTGACGAGATCAAACAAGACCTTTCGAGTGTGGAGACAGACGACCAGTTATTGTATGTGCTGAATGGTCCTTGTATTCTTGGGAAGACGACCATGGTGCACCATATCCATGAACCGGATTGACACCGACTCAGCTCTGTCGAAGGGAAGTCCATCTATGACATGTAAACCTGTGGCATACCAGAGATTTTTCAACCTTTTGGTGCTTTTAGGGACAAGCGATTGATGCAGACAGCTCTTGTTCTGATGCGAACTCGTTCCTGACGCTAGCGGCTTCCAACAACCAGCGCCCCTTCTACCTGATTATTGACGATATGGACCAGCTCTTGGGTAGGAAAGTGCTGGCGGCGGAGTTCGTGGAAGCGTGGAAGAAAGCTCCGTTCCTGTATGGATTTCTTAAAGTCGGCAATCATGATTTGGTGCATCCGGGAAGCTCCAGCCAGCCTCAGTCTTTTTAATGTTGGCAGCTTTATCACGGGCCAACCGTTTTCCACGGAGCAAATGAACACGTTCTTCTCGCTGATTGCTCCGCTGTATCCGTTTTTCGAGGACATGAGAGACACGATCTTGGTTAGTTCGCAAGGAACCCTGTGTTGTGAGAGCCTGCTAGCTTGCTTGCCGACCGGTAGTTCCTTCGGATCAGACCATAAACAGAGCAAACCAATTTGAGGACACAGAGTTCACCCCATATTTGCTTCAGCAACTGACAGAGTTGCTCTCTTATGTGATGGAGCTGTCGCTATTGATCCGCTTTCGTTTGAAAGACTTGCGCTGCTGAGGATGTATGAATGGTTCAATTGATTGTATCAGTCGACAATTGGCGTGATCAAAGCCAAAGCATCTCCCCAGGTCGTTGACCGAAATTGGTCGACAGATAATAGTTTAGGATCTCCATTCCGATTCCACAGAAAACTTGTTGAAGCGTTCGGCTAATTGATCGATCGAAACGCGTTGAGCTCCAATCAGTCCATTGCCTTCGCTCATGATAACCTCCCGAACGTTAGACCCACAGCGGTAGGCAACCCATTGGGCTCTGGCAAAGCCAAGAATTCTATCACTTAGCAACAGATCCTTTCTTGCCAACCCAGGGAAGTCTCGAATCACTAGAAGGCTTGAGATATCTGCTTCCTTCATGGTGTGACTTGCAGAGATGATGAATCAGACATTGAATCTTCCTTGCAGTTGCGCTGGAATAAGTTTTTCCAGACAAATGATCGGTGTACGTCGTGTGGGAGTCATCCCACTGGATCTCATGCGCTTTGCCACGTTGGAGCGTGATAGTCTGGCCATTAAAGCCCAAGACTTTGCCGGATGCTAAGTTGCTGCATCAAGCTTTGAAACTTGTTTATATAGATGCAACACAGGCGACATCGGTTCCGATCTGCAAACAGAGACAGCAAGGAGCTCTTTCCGGACGCAGGAGATGACGACAGACGAACAAATCTCACTGTAAGAGCAGCTAATGTATCATTACCAAATCCTCACGGCGCAGAATCCCTAGGGATGTCACGTCGATTCCGTTCATATAAATTGGAGGTGAAAGTAATGGCGGCTGTGGTGCCTGCTTGGGTAACTGAGTGAGCACATGGATTTTGTCTTCTTCAGCTTCGTCTCGAAATCCAAACGCTGGATTGCCAATCATCAGTCAATTGCCATCAGGAACCTTTTCTCATCCCAACTGCATTGTCTCAGAGTCTGCAGACGTCATCCAGTTGCCTGCTTTCTTGGCGAGGTAGAGCGTCAGCAGATCCGCTGGAAACGTGAGCTTCATCTTCATCTCCAATCATCTCCTTCAGGTGGGCGACTCTCTTGCGCTCGTCAATTTTCCAGAACGAAGTCGCGCCCTTGACCGACAATCATGCATCGCAACTGCTTCAACTTCTTTTGCGGATTGCTCTCCCAGTGGAAGCCCAAGACGGCCGAACCCGTTGGCCCGGGGTGAGTTGCATCAAATAACGATCCGTGACGTTAGCGACGTCGAACAAGCGCCGCTTCCGTTTCATCACGAAACGGCGCTCACAGACTCCTCTCAGAGCAGAACAATGAGCGAGAACAGTGCATTGGTTTGTTCCGGCAGGCTGTGCTGCCCCCTAGCTGCCATTGTTCGCAGGTGCTCTGCTGTTGCGCTCCATTTCAAGTTCGCCAGTCGACCGCAGGAGAGAGAGATCCTTAATCTCACTTCCACTTGGCGCTCTCGTGCTGACACGTCAATCGCTAGTGCCACTCTCGCTCTCCTCCTCCTTCCCTTCTCCTCTGCATGAGTGCGCAGTGAATGAATGAATGCTCTCGCTCTGAATCCATCGGCGCATCTTCATCTCGCATTCAGCCAGCAAGGGGTGTAAAAAGTCGTAAAAAGGCGTAAACCCTTCTGTAAAAAGTCCCCCAGCAGCCACGAGCGAACTTGAAGCCGGTGAATGCGAATTGGGAGCTGGGGAGAAGGCGTCATTATCCAATTGGCCGTCCGTTGCGTCAAGTCCCAAGCTTCGAGAAGATTTCCCCCAAGAGCCATGAGCAGTACTGCTTCCCCCGTGCTGAGCGCAGTGCCAGCGCCGCTCAAGAAGGTGGACACGCTGGACAAGAGGAAGAAGTCGGTCGACGGTGAGCTCTTGCCTGCCTGCGCCTGCATGCATGCCCCTTCAGGATCGCTCATGTCTCTCTGCAGCTGAGAACGTCAAGCAGATCGTGAAGAAGGACGAGTTTGACCCCAACCGCTTCTACGTCTCGCTTACCTCGCACGCGGAGCAGTTCGGCGTCGAGCCTGTGCGCATCCGCGTACGTACTGCATGCGCTCTCGCATGAGTTGCCACTTGCCTTTCCCTTTGCTCACATGACTTGACTCTTGCGCAGTGGGGCCAAGCCGAACCGGAGGTGCGCGGCCCGATCATCGGCACCAACCGCCACCACAAGTACCGCAACGCTATTGGCGCTCATGGCGGCTCCTACTGCATCTACCGCGGCCTCGCTGTACGTTCTGCATGCGACACGCCGTCATTTTCCCAATGCAGCACATGCTCATGTTCTCTCTTTGTGTCTTGCAGATCGCCTCTGGCGCCATGGACAAGACCTCCATGCCTGATCTCCAGCAGACCACGCCTGCGGCCAAGATCGGACCTCACCCGTCGTGGGCGGACCCGGAAAAGATCGTGACGATCGATCCTTTCGGCCACTGTGTGCTCGAAGCCTTTCCAGAGCACTTCCAGAAGGGATACGACATCCGTCCCACCATTGCTGGTATGGTCCTTCGCGCTCACTCTGCGGCCTGTTGAGCTGCCCACTGACGCTTGCTTATTGGTCTCTACTAGTCACCAAGGCTCACATGGACCTGCCGGAGATCCACGAGGCCATCCGTCTTGGCCGACTGAAGCCGGACGGAAAGATCCTCAAGGAAACCTCCCAGCTTGTGATCACCAAGGCGGCCATCGACCCGGTTTGGTACCTCCCTGGTGTCGCCAAGCGCTTCAACACGTCGGAGTCGAACCTGCGCCAGCAGATCTTCCAGGAGACCAACGGCATGTACCCAGAGCTGGTCACGCGCACGGATCTCAAGGTCTTTCTGCCGCCGATCGGAGGGTGCGTCTGCTGTTCACTGTAGCTGTGCACTGCTTGTGTTGATGCTAATGATATGTTGTCTTTGGGAGCGTAGTCTCACGATCTACATCTTTGGCGACGTGAACTCGATCTCGGATCCTTCCAAGACGCTCGCTGTGCGCGTTCACGATGAATGCAATGGCTCGGATGTATTTGGCTCGGACATTTGCACTTGCCGACCGTATCTGACGCACGCCATCGAAGTGTGCGTCAAGACTGCTCAGGAAGGAGGGTGCGTTTCTCTATCTCTCTTGGCTCTTGAGACGTGGAATGGGTCGGATACTGACACCGTGTCTTGATTATTATCAGTGCTGGTGTGATCGTGTACTTTCGCAAGGAAGGACGCGCGCTTGGTGAGGTCACCAAGTACCTGGTGTACAACCTGCGCAAGCGCCAGGAAGGTGGCGACAGTGCCGAAGAGTACTTTAACTGCACGCAAGCTGTGGCCGGCATCCAGGATGTCCGCTTCCAGGCCCTCATGCCGGACGCTCTGCACTGGCTTGGCATCACCAAGATCGACCGCTTCGTGTCCATGAGCGACATGAAGTACGACGCCATTGTCAATTCGGTGCGTTGAATGGCAGCAGTTCTATTGATCTGCTGGTCGTATCACGAGCTAACATGCTGGTCTTTGCTTGTAGGGCATCAAAATCGTGGAGCGTATTCCGATTCCGCCGGAGCTCGTGCCCAAGGACGCGCAGGTCGAGATCACGGCCAAGGTTTACGCCGGCTACAACGGCGGCGACGTGTACAAGGTGGACGAGGAGAAGCTCAAGTCGGTCACGGGCCGCGGAGCCAACGAGTACGAGTAAATTTGCGTGGAAAGTCAGCATTAAGCAGCGTCAGTCGCTATGATACCGTCCCATAAATAATACATTGATTACATCCCATAAATAGTCCGTTTACGGTATTATGTGTTGCGTTACAAAATGGACTCGCATGGCGGCGTGTCGGAGCTCCTATGGGCACAGTTGGAGCAGCTGCGGAGCGCGCCTATAGAGCAGCCGCTGAGGCTCTACGCGCTCGACGGAGAGCTCGTGAGTGTGCTGGACGCGCATGAGCAGCCGCTCACGCCTGCGATGGTGCGTGGCTGAGGACCGTGAGTGTGTGGCATGGGGCTGACGCTGTGTGTCTCTGGTCATAGCTAGAAGCCCTCACTGGGTTCCTGCGTCCGCCTCTGGAGAAGGCAGTTAGTCTGGAAGAGCAGGCAGATGGCCAGGCGGGTCCAATTGATCAAGCTGCGGAAGCAGAGCAGCAGCAGCAGGAAGAACAGGCGGTGGCTATGGATCTAGACGAGGCCGAGAGCTCAGTGCCAGAGCCTGAGCCCATGGCAAGCGCTGAGGTGCCGAAGTCAGAGGCCTCCAGGCCAGATGAACCAATGCGATTGGAGCCAGAGAAGAAGAAGGACCCGCCCATGGTGATCCGGACGCCGCAGCAACTGCTGGAACTTGAGGAGACTGCTGGTGCTTGGCTCCAGACTCCTCTGGCTCAGCAGTCCGAGCAGCTTCATCAAGCGCAGCCTGATCTAAAGCTGCCTTCTCAGAATGACGGACTGCAGCTCTCTATGACTGCTGAGACGCAGACTCAGCTCAGCAGCAGCGCTCAGGCCTCGATCGTGGACGACTGGCCCGAAGAGCTGGTCGAACGACGCAAGATCTGCTTTCTTCCGGCTGCACGCAGCAGCTCGAGCACCAGAGCGTCCTCTTGCGTGCTCTACTGGATGCGCACAACGCTGCGGCTTTCGCACGCGAACTTCGCGCTGGACGCTGCGCTGCTGCTGGGACAGTGGCTACATCTGCCCGTCGTAGTCGTGTGTCTGGTGCCCAGCGCAGCCATGTACCCGCCCAGCCATAGCAGCACTGTGCAAGACGCGTACGCCCGCCGTTCTCTCGCAGAGTTGAAGAGCCAAGCTGCAAAGGTCGGACTCACGCTGCATGGAGTGACCAAAGGTCTCGACGGCGGGTCAGTTGCCTCGGCAGTCCCCGCAAGCCGAGCTCTGTTCGAGCTTCTGGACGGCTTCCTGCCTGCAGCGGTGGTCACAGATGAAGGGTTCGATCCCTGCGCGTATCGAGAGCTGCATGGATTGACGCAGTACCTCCATGAGAACTCCAGCTCCGCTCCGTGGCCGCTGTTTGCCATGGATTCCACCAGCTTCCTGCCAGTCTATCGCACGGCCAGGGAGCTGCAGGAGAGCCTGGCTGCTGACCATTTGTATCTGGACGAGCATGCGTTCGCACGCGTCTATGGGGAACGACTGAGGAGCTACAAGCCGCCATTGTTCAATGCCGACGATTCGCTCGTGAAGCTGCGCGCTACTTGCGCTGCGATGCCCGAGAACAGAACCAACGAATTCGCGTCCGACGCGTTCAGCAAAAGGCTTGCACGGCTGCAGCTGGAGCGCGTGGATTGGGCCATCGTGCGGGCGTTATCTCTTCAAACAGGCGACGACACTTCGTTTGCCGAAAGCCAGGCCACGAGCAAGCTGGACATGCTCCTGATGGAGTCTATGGATCGGCCTGCGATCCAGAGCGAGTTGCAGGTAGAGTGAGCTCCATATCGTACGTCGTGCGATCAGCTGTGACTGATGTAGGCCTGGCTGGATGTGCAATAGGGTCGAGGCGTGCTGAGTCTCTTGCCGTTCATCCGGCATGGCTCGCTGTTCTCGGGGTTTGTGCTGCAGCGTATCGAGAGCATGATTGCGACCTTCCCGATGCCCAAGGCCGCTCCAGAGCGTAAAGCGCTGGCCATGCTCAAGGTATTGCTCGTGCTTCGTGGTTACGGGTGATGGCGACAGGTCTCACGCGTCCCATTTGCTGCCTTCAACAGGTGCTGCGCTCTCGCGCCATGACTCACTTGGCGAAAGAGCGCGACTATGCTCTCTACTTGTCCCGCTGGACCCTAGTCCAGTTCGTGAGCAAACAGGAGCAGCAGCCACCGCGATCAAGAACGCACTTCGAGTGTGTGCACGCCTCCCCAGTCTCCTACTCCTTCCTGTACGTGGACCCGATCTCTCTATCGACAGGAATACTGATGTCTTGGCTCTGCTGTAGTGAGGCCTCTCGTGTCATTCTGCCAGCCTGGATCACGAATGGATCAAGCTTCGACTCCAGCACCACCACCTCCTACGATCCGTACGAGCTCGAAAGCGCACGCACCAACGACCTGTACTGGAACGACATCCAGCGGTTCCTCATGGACCGGCACTACCTGCACCCGCTGCTCATCGTGTACTGGAGCTACCGCATTCTGCAGTGGAGCGTGTCAGGGCGAGCCGCGATCGCAGTACGTTGTCGCTTTCTGTATGCGCTGAGCCTTGTTGATCAGGCTAACGGTTTAACGCTGCTGCTGTAGACAATGGAAGCGCTGCTACACAAATGCTCTATGGGCGCGATGCCTTCGCCCGATGCGCTGTTTGCTGTGTGGAGCCAGCTCTTCCGCCTCGGCGGCCAACAGTTCATGGCAGGCGAAGGCAGGGACCAGGAGTCGAGTATCGCTGCGTTCAAGCAGCTGCTGGACGCGGAGATCGCGTCGCAGCCCAAGATAGACCTGATGCATCCGTGAAGATGAGGCTTGCGGCTCATTTTTAATTCAGGTTAAGCAGCAAGAGTGTTGATACGGCATGATTCGCAAGAGCCTCGCGTGTTGTCGGGTAGTTCGAAGCAGCCTTCTTCGTTCAATGGCCGGCGCAAGACCACTTGACGCGGCAGCTGCTGACGCGGGTCTGCACGTCGATCGAGAGCCATTTGCACTGACAGGCGTAGGCCACGACGTCCGGCGCAGAGTCCAACTTGGCCGAGAGTTTGGCCTCGTTCGGCACGTTCTCTCGGAAGAACATGTAGTCGGCACTCGCGTTCCATTTCCTACGATAGCCAACGCATTGGGTGAATGAATACTCGAGCAGCGACCGGGCACTAGCGATGTGACGTACTTGCCCAGGAACTGCACGACCGTGAAGTCGCATTCGTTGCAGCGCAAGTTGGCGCAGACACTGATCAAAGCACCACACACGCAGGTGAGCCCTTAAAACGCCATTGGGTTAGGCTGTGGTTGCTGTTACGTACGTGTGGGAGCAGAAGGCTGTGTTGACGCCTCGCTTGGCGTCCTGACCATCCAGCAGCACCTGCGTGCACTTCTTCTTGATCTCGCCAGACTTGCTTTCGGTGTCTGTCGAGTAGAGTCTGCTGCTGCTGCCGGCTCGGATCGGATGCACGGGCGCTGGCGCGTCGTCCACCGAGTCGATCATGTCCAGCAGGTCGTCGATTGAGTTCTATTATGGCGGATAATGCGTCATGATTCCTTGCTGGTAGCTCTCCAACCAGTTCACGTACCCGCTTGCTTGTTGCTCGGGCAGCTGTGACCCGCGAAGACTCGGAGTAGCTTGCCTCGCGAGAGCTGGAAGGCCCGGAGGCCTTTTTGAGGCTGCTGGTGCTGCTGCTGGACTGCATGGCGCCCTCCACCTCATCCAGCAGGTCCTGGAAGTCCATCGTGCGCTGGAGGTTGTTCCTGCCGCTGTCGCTGGTCAATGGACACTTGAGCAAGCAGCTGAAGCCGTCGCCAACGCCAGCAACGCCGTGTGAGCTGTTTTTGGACGCACACGTTTCGGATTGGACGTCCCATGTCTATTTGTATGTTACACGCACGACGCCACGGGCGGCTCCTGTCTGACTTTGCTGCTGCCGGCTGGTCGCTCCGCAGAGGAGCTGAGGTTGTCCACGAGCTGGCGCCAGCGGCTCGAGGCCAAGGCGATCAACGCGACAAAGGGTCTACATGAAGAGCCAAAGGGCGTTAGAACGAGCTTGATCTTGTAGCTTATAGAGCCGCATGGGTGGGTGGGTACCTGGCTAGAACAGTGAACCATCCGGTCTGAGGCCCAGCGTTGTTGATGTAGTGGATGTACAGATACGCGTCGTGCCGCTGGCCGTCGATCATGTAGTAGTCTAGCAACAGCGCAACACATTAGAACAGCGCCTGCTATCAGTCCCACAGAGCCTCCAGATGCGAACCTTGCAGGAAGCGCAGGTTCTGGAAGCCGTTCTTCTCGTAGAACCGCCGCGCGCGCATGTTGTCGGCCTTGACATGGAGATACACGGCGCCGCATCGGCGGTTGCGCGCCGCCTGCTGCAGACACTCCTGCAGCAGCGCCGAGGCGATGCCTCTCCTCCGCACGCTGGCTCTGCAGCCGAGCGTGAGGATGTACATGATGTGCGTGTGCTCCATGTCGCTCGGGTCCATCAGGTCCGGGTCGTCCACCTTGCCCAGCGGCAGCGTGCTGGCCGTGACGGCGCCCACGATACTCTCGACCGACTGCTGCTGCTTCTTCACGGGCGAGGCCACAGCCAGGCGAGCCAGCAGCGGGCCTCCCGTCTCGGCCCACACGCCGCGAGCCGCGCCGTCGTAGAACGCCTGCAGTTGAGCAAGGGGGAGGTCAGCAGAGCCGATGGAACCGTGGGCAGCGCATCTCTCACCTGGTTGTAGCGGATGGGGAACCAGTCCTCGTGCAGCTCGCGCACCACGTCGACGTCTGAGGCCTCGAGGTCTCGGAAGCGCATCGCGAATTCGTCGCTTTCTTCGGGCGGGGACTCCGCCATGAGCGCCACGTTCACGGACACCGGCCGGTCGCTCGGGCCCATGACGAAGAACAAGAGTACAAACGGCGCAACGCCGCACGCGTCATATACCTGTCAGAATACATATCCTGATAAAAGAGATTAGTGCATTTCGGCAAGATGTAATATTAGAAGCCTGTATAATTCGATATTACTGTATTACTTGGTGAAAAAGCTTCGAAGGGTTTTCAACCGCTTGGCCACTGGTTTATCTGCGACGTGTGACGTGGCCGGCGCCTTCTTGACTCGGGAGGCAGCTGCTTTCTTGGTCTTGGGCTCACTCTCTGGCTGGTCCTGCGGCTGCAGCACTCGCTGCAGGATCTTCTTGACGCCCGTAGTGATGCCCAGCTGCGCCATCTCCTGTCGCGAGAGCCACTGCAGCCGCTCCTCATCGACCAAAGGCCTCGGCAGGCCATTGGGGAAATGCAGATGCTCCAACCCCATGTGGTGCTTCCGGTGTGAGAAAATGTGCACCAGCTCGCCCAGGTCGCGTCGCTGGGACTGGGTCTTGGCCTTGAGCGCTTCGTCGCCAAGCAGCTCCAGCAGCCGCGACTGCATGTGCTTCTTGCGCTCTGCAAACGACGGGATCTCGTCGCCATCGCGCATCTTGTCGTGGAGAAACTCCCATTGGCCGGCCAGAAGACCGTTCTCGGGCCGCTTGGCCATCAGGAAGCGCCAATTGGAGCCTGCATTGTCCTTCTTCTTACTGGTGGCGGCGGCGCTGGGCTTAAGCTCGGCGTCTTCGTATGACACGACAGCCACACAGATCACTTCGCTCTTGGCGTCGGCCTTCTTGGCCTTAAGCGGGTACTTGGCCACCTGCACACCACCATTTTCTCAGCTTCACATAGCGACACAAGCCCTGGCAAATTACGAGTTGATCGTACATCGGCGCTTGCGGAATCGATCCATTCGCTGGAACGACTCTCATCGCAGATGGTGCAGGTGTCCGCCTCCGCTTCTACTGAACCGCAGGTGTGGATCGTGCTGGGCTTGCGACTCTGGGCTTCCTCGTAGGCCAGACACGACGATCTCACCGGGCATTGACCACACAGCGGATTCTAATACCACGCTATTGTGAGTTGTCTATATATCAGCCACAGCAACGGGGAACGCTAACAGACGCACCTGCACGGTGCACACGGTCGCGCCCAGCTCCATGAGCGCCTGGTTGAGCGCGCCAGGGCGGTCGCAGTGCTGCACGAGCTCCCCGGCTGCCTTCCACGTGAACTTGATGAGCTTAGTGTTTTTTGGGTCGGCACCCACAGCACGAAGGCGGGCCAACACGCGGATGACGTTGCCATCGACCAGCGGCTCTTGGTTCCCGAATGCAATGGAAGAGATCGCGCCTTGAGGAACAAGAACGATCGTCAGAGAAGCAGCAAGACAGAGATAAAAAGCGTGCCATAAGCCCACCTGCAGTGTACGGCCCAATGCCTGGGATCGTGAGCAGCTGGTCGATCGTAGAGGGAAGCTCCCCGTCAAGCTTCTCGACCACGAACTTTGCTCCGGAGTGCAGCATGCGCGCGCGTCGGTAGTAGCCGAGCCCAGCCCAGAGCGCATTCACGTCCTCTTCACTGGCCACTGCCAGCGCCTGCACCGTCGGGAACTTGGTGATCCAGCGCACAAAGTACTCCACCACCGTATCCACACGGGTCTGTTGCAGCATGATCTCCGAGACCCAAGTCTCGTACGGCGTCACACGGCGGGGCAGTGATTCCGCTAGGTCTTCCATGGGCTTCTGCTCCAGCTTGACGCCATCGGTGTCAGCCTCAGGCTCTAGCTTTGGCTGCACACAGAACGCTTCCATAGCACCAGCACCAGCCTTGCTGCTCTTCTGCTTGGTGTGCGCCGGTGTGGTTTGATACGGCGGCGGGTCGCCTCGCCACGGCAGCTTCCGGCGGTGCGCATCGAACCATTTGACCAGGTTCTCACGCACGCTCTGCGCGTCTTCGGGGCTCAGATCGTGTACGGACTCAGCATGGCGCAGCGCACGCTGCAATCGCGTGGTCGTCTTGTCGCTATGGCCTGCAGACGCGTTCGGCACGAGGTCCTCGATGTCCATGATCAATCGCCTTTGGTGGTACGTAGCTGCTCGGGCTTGGGCGCCAAGATAAGATCAGAGTGACACGCATCCTACGTTTACGTGGTCCACCTTAATCCTGCACTACGATCCTGCAGCATGTGCTTCTATTTCTACCAATCAACTTATGATTGCTTTGTGATTTCAGCTAATGGTAGAGCGTTAAAAGGCTCGAAAGAAGGGGTGCGGTCTTGGTGAAACAGCCCTAGATGCCGGCGGGGCATAAAGCAGGAGAGATGACCAAGGTCGTGTCGCTCACGCACGTCAAGGCGAGCTCCGTGCCGGCGGAGACGCGCGTGGCCAGGCGAATCCCGTGGCAGGGGGGCGCCATCTCGTCCAACAAGGACGAGGCGCTGCGCAAGTTCTACCAGCGCAAGCTGCAGACGGGCGCGCAGCTCACGCCCCAGCAGCTGCAGGCCGTGCAGCAGCGTGAGTCGTTCCATCTCTCTCTCTACGATGCGCGAAGGGAAAAGCTGACGATGGACCTGGCCGTGTTCTAGTGGGGATCGACATCAAAGCGCTGGCAGCCAGAGCTGCGCATTCTCATGTACGTAACGGGCGCGCGCAAACATGGGAAGAGACGACCCCTCCGCTCACCTGACGCTTGCTGCAGCACACGCCGAACGCCAAGAACCCCAAGAAGAAGCCGCACACAGCGCCCCACGTCCACGCCAAGGTGACCTCCAAGCACGACAAGCACTCGATCGTGATCAACGGCCGCGTGCTTGGCCCTAGAGTGGCGACAACGACACCTCCGGCCACACGGCGCGTCCCGTCTCGAGGCGCGATCGTGGCGGCAAGTCCACCCTCCTCCAAGCCCAAGCTAGCGCTGCACGACCAACTGGACATGCCGCTGGACGCGCTCGTGGGCAAAAAGAACAGCAAGCAGCAGCAGCGCGGTGGCGGCAAGAAGCAGTGAAGCGACGCAAGCCCAGGCCAGGCCTTAAATATATGATCTGTGCGTGTGTTACTCGTCGTCGTCCAGCGCGATCTTGAGCGCGTCCAGCACCGTCGTGGCCTCGTGGATCTCGAGCTGGCCGGCGAACTTGGTGCGCAGCGCCTGGCGCGTCTCGTCGCTGTGGAGCCTCGGGATGACGCCCACTTCCAAGCCGATCTTGCTCGCGGCGCTGAGCCGCGCCTCCAGCAGCTTCACGGGCCGCACGTGGCCCGAGAGCGCGATCTCGCCCAGGAACATGGATCGCGGGCGCACTGGCCGGTTGAGCACGGCGCTGGCCAGCGCCACGGCCAACGCCAGATCGGCCGCGGGCTCTTGCACGGTGTACCCTTCGGCGATGTTGACGAACACGCTCTGGTTGTCAAACGGCACGCGCGCGCGCTTCTGCAGCACGGCGAAGAGCAGCTGCAGCTTGTCGAACGACACGCCCACGCCACGCACGCGCGAGAAGGAGCCGCCGAACTTGCTGCTGTCGCTCTGCTGCACGTTCATGCGGCTCGCGAGCGCCTGGATCTCGAGCGGGATCGGCCGCGTGCCCTCCATGGCGATCGTGATCGAGGAGCCGTCCGGGGCGACCTCCTCGCTGTCGGCGGCCGAGGGCACAAAGGCCAGCAGCGGATTCACCAGCGGCTGGAGCCCCGCGTCTGTCATGTCGAACACGCCAACCTCGCTCGTGTTGCCGAAGCGGTTCTTCTGGCACCGGAGGAAGCGCCGAGCGCTCTGCGGATCGCCCTCCAGCTGCACGACCGTGTCCACGATGTGCTCCAGCACCTTGGGCCCGGCGATGTCGCCGCTCTTGGTGACGTGGCCGATGAGCACGATGGGCAGACCCTGCTGCTTGGCCAGCCGCAGCAGCCGCAGCGTGCACTCCTTGACCTGGTTCACGCTGCCGGCCGCGGATGCCACGTCCTCGACGTACATGGTCTGGATCGAGTCGATCACGACGGCCGCGAAGGACTGCGCGTGCGCCAGCTCCAGCACGGGCTCCAGGTTGGTCTCGTTTGCCACGAACAGACCGTGGCTGAGGCTGCCCAGCCGCTGGGCGCGCATCTTGACCTGCAGCGCGCTCTCTTCCCCCGAAACGTACAGCACGTCGCGTTGCACGAGGTCGTCCGGCCCGCCAGCGAGCATGTTGGCCATCTGCAGCGCCAGCTACAGAGTTAAAAGAGAGAGAGAGCGAGTGAGCCACAGACGCTTGGAGGAGGTCAGTCGTGAGAGAAGCTGCTGTACCGTGCTCTTGCCCACGCCTGGATTCCCGGCCACGAGCGTCAAGGAGCCAGGCACGAGGCCGCCGCCCAGCACCCAGTTCTGCGCCACACACAAAGCCACCGCGTCAGCAACGTTAATCCAGTGGCATCAGCCTGTGAATCACTCACCAGCTCACGCTCAGAAAGCTCTAGGCGCTCCGCATGGGCGGCCGTGGTCTCGATGTCCTTCATGCGGTACGCAGCAAGTCGGCCGTGGCTGCTACTGCCGCCGTCTCCGCCCCACGACACTTGCGCCAGAGCAGACTTCTTGGGCTGGGCCTTGCTGAAGCTGTCTGCGTTGGACTGCCGGTACAGTGGGGCGCTTGCCTTGGCTGGTGCGATCGTGCTCCATGCAGCGCAATTGCTGCACTGGCCCTGCCACTTGGCGAACTGCTGGCCGCAATCGCTGCAGCGGAAGCCGGACGCACCTGCCGATGCAAAGCTGCGCAAGTTCCCAGCAACAGACGCGTCTTGTACTGCAGCTAATAGACGCATAGGGTGACGAGCTCTCGCCACACGAGCACTCACCGGCCGACGCGCCAGTGCCATGAGCCCAAGACGAGCGGCCATGATGATTCGCGTCTTTGAGCAGCTCAGATAGAGCTATACCTATGTACAAGGTATACTATACCCTCGGAGGACGTATTTTACCAGGAAACTTCCCTTTGCTGGCTGTAAAATTGCGGCTGGTCGTAATTTACCCGATGACAGCGGTAAGCTTTCGCGTATGACCGTTCGCAGTTTGACTGGAGCGCATTTTGTTGCGCATCAAGCAATCGTCATGCCCAAGGACACCAAGAAGCGCGTCCGCAACGTGGGCACGGCCTCGGCCGCGCAGAATGCGCTGGGCCGCACGCTGGCCACGCCCAACACGTCTCTGGGCCAGCATTTCCTCAAGAACCCCATGATCGTGACGCAGATCGTGGCCAAGGCCGCCATCCGCGGCACGGACGTCTGCCTCGAAGTCGGCCCCGGTACGGGTAACCTGACCATCAAGCTGCTGGAGCAGGCCAAGCGCGTCGTGGCCGTGGAGTTCGACCCTCGAATGGTTGCCGAAGTCACCAAGCGTGTGCAGAACACGTGAGTTCTTGTGGCTGACTGGTAGTGGAGCGCTGAGAACTGACCGACTGCGTGCGTTTGATGTCATTAGCGAGCACATGAACCACCTCCAGATCATCCACGGCGATGTCATGAAGGTCCAGCTCCCGTTTTTCGACGTGTGCGTGGCCAATCTGCCGTACCAGGTACGCTCTATAGTTCCGCTGCTGCTTGTAGAAGCCAGGTCGCTGATGTGCTGCCCATGCAGATTTCGTCGCCGTTCGTGTTCAAGCTGCTGGCGCACCGCCCCATGTTCCGCTGCGCCGTGATCATGTTCCAGGAGGAGTTTGCCAAGCGTTTGAGCGCCAAGTACGTGCGTTTGAATCCTGCTGTGTTGAGACACTTGCGACTCACTCGCGCTTGCTCTTGTGCTGCAGGCCTGGCGATGAGCTCTACTGCCGTCTGTCGGTCAACACGCAGCTGCTGGCCAAGGTGGACCAGCTGCTCAAGGTCGGCCGCAACAACTTCCGTCCGCCGCCCAAGGTCGAGTCGCGCGTCGTGCGCATCGAGCCCAAGAACCCGCCGCCGCCCGTGAACTTCACGGAGTGGGACGGCATGGTCAAGATCATCTTCAACCGCAAGAACAAGATCCTGCACTCGTGCTTCACGACCAAGTCGGTGCTCAAGGTGCTGGAGGAGAACTACAAGACCTACTGCTCGCTCAACAACGAGGTAAGAGCGATCACTCAACAGCCGCACTGCGCTTTTACGCACACTGATACCCCACGCCTTTGCTTTGACTCAGCTTCCGGATAGCGACTATGACATCAAAAAGACCGTGGAAGATGTCTTGAAGATCGATGGCTACGGAGACAAGCGTGGTGCCAAGCTGGACTTGGACGATTTCCTGGCGTACGTTCATGGCTTCCCAAGCTTGCCACGTTCTCTGTGTCTCACATGGCGTTGCTTGTGCTTGCCTGCAGACTACTCGAGCGCTTCAACGCCAACAAGATCCATTTCTCGTAGACGCCGCCACAGTCGGCTCTATGTTGT